>JAVTVY010032122.1:0-127567 GCA_036873755.1 Hanleya hanleyi
CGATGCACCAATTCAGCCACAAATGTGTCATGACCCGCCTCCTCATCCTCCTTCTCTTCCCGTAGTAAACGGTACACAAAGATATTGACGTTGAACAGTGTTTCCACGTCATCCAAATTCTTGAATGGGACTCCCCGGAACTGCCGCGGATCTAGGTCTTGTTCCTCTAAATAATGTCTCCAATAGATATTGGCCCTACTATCACAATTCCGGGGATGACATTCGTCCAAATGAATGGCCAAACACCGGAACAGACATTTCTGGTCTTTGTAGGGTCCATTTCCTCCGGTTAATGTATACAGTCCTTTTCGATTGAGCAGCCAAGCGGGTAGTAGTACAGGAGCACCGATCGGATGATCTCTCATTTTGGTCACGAAAAATGTCACGTTGGTGACCATTTCCACAGTCCACTTGGTATTGGGGCGTTGCAACCGGGCCCATTCCAATGGGTCCAACGTAGTCAGTTGGTCGATGAGGGGGCTCCAGTGACGCACGATTGATGATGGTGAATGGCTTGTCAAACACATAGGTATTATTGCTCGGATAAAAATACCGTAACTGGTCCGTCTCTTTGTGCCGTAGAATATAGCCGAATGTCATATTCACTTTGAACGCTGTCACTTGGTCTCTGAAAATGTTCTCGGCATAGTTAGGAAGATACGCGAGGTCCTGTAGCCGGAAATTATACAAGTCTTGAATAGGGCGATGACGGTGGAAACATCGTCGGATGGTGCTCCAATGGCGCCGATAGATGTCACTCACAGGGTGGTTTTCGGGCAAGGCGTCAGCGGGGGGCACAGCTGGATCCTCAGGAAAGTCGTGTTCGCCTCTCACATTCTCACGCGCCAAGGGAGATCTCGATCGGTCACGTCGCCTCATCCTGATCGTATATACTCCTGTAAAATAGAGCCGATTTTGACAATGAATCGGTCACGACTTCTCATTTCTTTGGAGGGGCAAAGTCAATAGGACTTGCGCTTTTTATACTACTAAAATGTGAAGTACCCCAAGGCCGAGGACCGAGATGTACTCGTCTATGACTGGGCCGCCCATCATTTCAATGTACAAGCCCCGTTCTGGGCTTAAGTTCTTTCAATGTACACACGCCCGCTGTTCTGGGCTTAAGTTTACAAGCCCCCTGTTCTGGGCTTCAGTTCTTCCAATGTACAAGCCCCCTGTTCTGGGCTTGAATTCTTTCAATGTACAAGCCCCTTGTTCTGGGCTTCAGTTTTCACGTGGTTGTTCTCACGTTGTTGTTGTTCACTGAATAAAAAACAAAATGAGATCTCACCAAAAAACCCTGTCTTGTGTGTTTTATTCATAATGCATCTGAAGATTCAGTCAAACTGAAATCAGTGGTGTAGGATGGGGCCAAAATGTAACCCACCAAGGTTAGAATGCAAGCGCACTATAGTAAAAATAGAGAGCCAATGAGATCAGCCCACAGACCAAGTACGTGTATTTGGTCTAGGTTTGGAGCGGGCATTTCATTGAGGTGCGTGTATACGGTGAGTGAAGAGACTCGTCCAACACGTATAGATTATGATTATAAGTTCTTTGTATTCTCCGAACCTTGCCGAAAGGGAGACCGTTTGATCTTGGAGGTGACCTTTGACCTTTTGATCCGCGCGTGCGCACTGCCGGTGATGACGCGCACTTCCGGAGAACCCCCGCGCGCTGCGGCCAGGACGGGCCAGGCCGGTGAAAAAGTCCCGGAGGTTGAACATCCGGACGTCTAAGGACGTCTCTTTCAGTGCTCGGGATGTGACCCATCAATACCCAGAAACCCAACAGAGGTGTTAAGACCATGATATAACCTGCTCGGAACATGGTTAGTACGAATGTTTCGGTGGTGGTGGTGTTCAATAAAAAACTGCATGAAAACCCAAGTGAAGTTCGAATATTTATTAAGGTGAACAAGTGAACAAGAATGTATGTACAAGTATATAAGAACGTTGCAAACAAGAATTGAGGTGAACGTATGTATAGAGAGAGAGAGAGAGAAATCACAGTGAAGTATATAACAGTTCAACCGAGTCATCGCACTGACGTATATCGAGTACTTATTCAAAAGAATGACAAACAAGTTCATGGTGTAATGTATATATAGAGAGTTATTTAGAGTCCAAATATGTATGTCCATTAGAAAAGTCCGGGTATAATATATGTTCACAAGTCCAGGTAAGTGGTACTGATGCCATCGGGAAGCACTTTACGTTTCGGGTAGAAAAATGTGAAGGCATCTCGTTTCTGGATGTAGGTTCGCATCTGGTGGTCGACGACCCGGAATCCTCGGTTAGTGCCACTCGCACTGGTCTGGCTTTGGAGTACGTCCAGGTATAAGGCTTTGTCGATGGCGGGGTCACGCCGGTTGACTCCTTTGCAACTGAACTTATTGTTTCCATCTCCACCGTAACAGAAGTAGGTCTTGGACGACAGGGCGATCATGGCATCTCCGCTCCACTCCAGCTTAAACAGGCCCGGCGTCCGCTTGTCGTACTGGTAATGGTCACGTCGAGGTAGCCACTGGTCCCGTTCCACCTCATACTGTGCGCGTAACTCAGGTTTCACCAGGGACTCCCAATCCGCATTAGAGACGGCCATGTAGGCAGAGTCCGTGTCCATTTCCATGAGTTGCCAATCGGATGGGTCGAAATACACACCCATGAAATCATAGAGGAACTGGAGCATCCTCAGTTTGGCCACCTGGTATACCATACATCCAATTTGGAGGGGCAGGTTGTAACGAATGACCCTTTTGGCTGAAGAGATTTCATAGGTATCATCATCGATGACGTCGACGGACCGAAACAGAGGCGAGTTGATCTTTTTGCGGGCTTGTTTGGTTGTACAGATATTGACGTTGACGGGCTTGTCTTGGTTGGTGACCGTTTTTCCATAGTAACCATTGCCTGTCAATTTCCAAGATTCACCGATAATGGCCTGACTAGGATCTTGATCCCCTTGACGACGGGCAGACGTCACGATGTCGGCATTCCGCGAGAAACAGGCATTGGGTACGTACTGAAGGATTTGGTACACGCGCGTCACTTCGAGGCCATGGCTCATGTACCACTGTAGCAGAGGGGTACCCAGCAAGATTTTCTCTGCCCACATACTCCCAATCAACATTCGACGAGGTTGTTTCAATACGTCATGTTCCTCAGCATAGGCGCCCATGGTCTCTCCAATGTCAGCCCGACCCACCAGCGTGTTCTTGAAGATAGGCGGGCACTGGGCGAAGAGGGGCTTGAGATGGTCGGGAACATGCAGGTCGCATTCCACAAATCCATACAGGGTCCCGGAACGAACGGCGTCGAAAAGCTGTGGCAGGGTCAAGAGTGGTCGGCGACTCAACGGGTACTCGCGCGCTTTAAGGAAGTCGCGTAAGTGTGGGAGGGTCTGGCACATGGTGTGAAATTCACACTCCCACAGTTCGATCAGATCGTACCCCAACTCTTTGACGTAATCTCCATTCTCCACCACTTCTGCTCGTAATTCTTCTGCTGATTTCCCACGTCGTTCGTTGAAGCGTCCAGCGCTGAAAGGACATTGGTGGCCGTGCCAATAACACCCATAAAATTGAAATACGGTCGGTGTTCCTTGTACAAGGGCAAACCCATCGACGGGGAGTCGACGATCTCCTATGCGCTTCTCTGTGGCGTTGGTCTGATGGCGTATATAAATTCCCCGTCGATCGGCTTCCCAATCCAACCACTGGTCGGCGAGATGTTTGTACGGCGTACGTTGAGGTGTGAAATGTTGACCGTCTGCCCACCAGCGCGTATAATGCCCGCTGGGCATGGGTTGGGCGAGAGACCACAGGTACAGGGCATTAGCGTCAAATCCAATGATTTTGGCACAGGGTTTCCCACCGGGAAGAGTAGTGACATCCTTCTCATGGTAGCGGTGAAAAATAAGGCTAGGTCCGCCGACGATGTTCTGTTTTAAACAATCGTACATGTCCTCATCTTTTTGTTGTATCAGTGAGAAGTAGGTAGGACACTCTTGGAAGAGATGGCGAAGCGCGAGACCCGGTAAACTCAAACACTCCTTGAAGATGTCGACGTGCATCTCGCGACGAAAGAGTTGAACCATTTTCTCGGCCGCTTCGAGGAAAGGGACCACATCTAAGTTGTTATACCACACCAGGAAATCTCGCAAGGTCTGCATGTGTTGGTCATTCCATACCTGCTGTAGTTCCCGGTACGTGTCTTCCGGACATTCCACTTGCTTGAGATCGTCATAGAACGCGTCCCGGGATGGCAACTGTGTTTCCTCCAAGCGGTCGAGCGTCGATATGTAGGTGTAAGGGAACCTCCCTTTGGTTTGTGCACAGTCATAGGCCTTCACCCACTGATCGTAGCTATAATTAGGTGCTAAGTAGTTCCGTACATCCAGGAAATGGAGTGATGTGGTGGTGAGGGCCATGTGGTTGTTGATCTTTTTGATGACGGACTTGATGGTATCGGACTGGGCCAAGTAAGGGTAGAGAAATTCCTTCACCATGTTGAGATCGTATCGCCCCGAGTTGAATCCGAGCACCGGTAACTGGCCTAAGTATTGCAGGAAGCGGATTTTCAATTTCTCCGCATACGGTTTAGGTAAAGGGACATCCTGCGGTTGCATGGGCTCCGGCTTCTCGGACTCTGACTCGGACTCTTCATCGTCACTGAACGATACACCCAGTGTAGGAATCCGGTCGTCGAGTTGGTCCAGTACGTCCTGGAACTTGGACACCAATAGTTCTGTACTGGCCGCACTGACTTCCTCTAAATAGTCCATCATCCGGGTACTCAAGTCATGGGCGTCGCCGGTGGACACGAAACAGACCGGTGCAGCGTCATAGCCAGGTACGTTGCTGGAAATACTGACACTCAGGGGAATATGGCGCTGTGTCCACTGTGTTTTCGCTGAGGCCGCATCCATCGGTTCCAACATCGCCTCGAAATCGTAACATGCCCGGTAGGGGAAATAACGATGCTCTTCCGGTATGATGAGACCTTCATCGGCCAGTTCCTCGAAGATGGTGGGCGTATTATGGTACACACCGCCAGGAAATTTTCGTTTGACAGTGTGATCACAAATCTTTTCGTGGGAGTGAAGATGGCTGGAGCGATGAAACACCCGATGGCATTGGGCACAACTGTAGGATTGCGCGTACAGACTCATATCATAGATCAGGGAAAAATGATTCACCCCGCCGTCGTCGAAGATGTTGACTTTCATGGTGGAAGCATACCGTTCTGAAGACCGATGCACCAATTCAGCCACAAATGTGTCATGACCCGCCTCCTCATCCTCCTTCTCTTCCCGTAGTAAACGGTACACAAAGATATTGACGTTGAACAGTGTTTCCACGTCATCCAAATTCTTGAATGGGACTCCCCGGAACTGCCGCGGATCTAGGTCTTGTTCCTCTAAATAATGTCTCCAATAGATATTGGCCCTACTATCACAATTCTGGGGATGACATTCGTCCAAATGAATGGCCAAACACCGGAACAGACATTTCTGGTCTTTGTAGGGTCCATGTTTTCCTCCGGTTAATGTATACAGTCCTTTTCGATTGAGCAGCCAAGCGGGTAGTAGTACAGGAGCACCGATCGGATGATCTCTCATTTTGGTCACGAAAAATGTCACGTTGGTGACCATTTCCACAGTCCACTTGGTATTGGGGCGTTGCAACCGGGCCCATTCCAATGGGTCCAACGTAGTCAGTTGGTCGATGAGGGGCTCCAGTGACGCACGATTGATGATGGTGAATGGCTTGTCAAACACATAGGTATTATTGCTCGGATAAAAATACCGTAACTGGTCCGTCTCTTTGTGCCGTAGAATATAGCCGAATGTCATATTCACTTTGAACGCTGTCACTTGGTCTCTGAAAATGTTCTCGGCATAGTTAGGAAGATACGCGAGGTCCTGTAGCCGGAAATTATACAAGTCTTGAATAGGGCGATGACGGTGGAAACATCGTCGGATGGTGCTCCAATGGCGCCGATAGATGTCACTCACAGGGTGGTTTTCGGGCAAGGCGTCAGCGGGAGGCACAGCTGGATCCTCAGGAAAGTCGTGTTCGCCTCTCACATTCTCACGCGCCAAGGGAGATCTCGATCGGTCACGTCGCCTCATCCTGATCGTATATACTCCTGTAAAATAGAGCCGATTTTGACAATGAATCGGTCACGACTTCTCATTTCTTTGGAGGGGCAAAGTCAATAGGACTTGCGCTTTTTATACTACTAAAATGTGAAGTAGATTACATCTTAGATAGGCCTTAAGGCCGTGATATGCATATGAAGTATTCTGGGGCATGGTCAATACTTCCCAATTTTCCCTTTGTCTACTACTCGCCGATTTTTTATTTTTTTTATATTATTATTTATTTATTTATTTATTTATTTATCCCCCGAGAGCTACAACATGACACCTCACTCTACCCAATCGGGCCACTAGTGCTCCACCTAGACTCCAACATGTCCACCCCGTATGGATTTATACATACATTGGGCTAATATCCCAGTATATGAGTGTCTATGGGTCTATATGCATCTATATACAAGCCTACCCGGTACTTAAAAAAACATTTCATAGCTTTTCCCATCGTATTCTACAATCTCACAGCCCAGAGTAAAATCCATAAACAAATGACCACCACCCTATACACGCAAAAAAGATAGAAATGTGCGAATACCTTATACTACAAGAGAAATTGGCCTAGTCTGAGTTGTCTCCCTTGCATCAAAGCGTATAGATGGGGCTGTGGTTTGGTTGGCACTATTATCCGGGGAATTGTACCAATTGTCATCCTATGCGCCATTTTGTGACACAATTCGTGCATCATATTATTCTAGAATGTATTGTGAACAGTTTGAGATAAATTGAGACGTACGGGTAAGAGAGATCTTGTCTGTTTAGTCAATTGTTGGATCATGTCGTCTGCCAGTTCGTTGTTGGTGCTGGCAGTACTACGCTGTAATCTCAGCTGAGCCATGCGCGAGGCATGGTGTAATTCTTGTTGTTAAAGTCCATGAGTGATTTTGAGCTACAAACTCTATAAATAGTAAGATCGTAGGCATATATAGTGATGGTGTACGGATATTTCATGATGTAGCGGGAATGTGTAACGTAGAACAAATGTACGGTGTCCCATTCCGTGCTCCTTGTCAAGTTGCTGGAAAAATATCCTGGAGGACTGACTGCATATGTGGAGAATTACTGGAGCGTTATATGTCATGAGCTGTTTGAGAAAAATACGTGAAATTTGCATTGATAAATGGTCCAAAGGAGTGAGTGAATAGGGTTTAACGTCGCTTTCAACATTTTCTCAGCTATATCACGACGGCGAAGGGAAGGGAGGGGAGGGGTGAGGCAGGGGAACCTACTTGTAACAGAGCAGATCTAATGCTAAACCGGCAGTGGACGTCCATGCAATCGCGCGAATGAAACTAAAAATAGAGGTGTTTGTTGACATAAAAACAGCTGATCCATGTGAAGGATGGTTGAGTTACACGAGAAAATTCTGCCAATATATAAATGCCTACCTATAAATTGGCCGCTAAAAGTTTCCATAATATAGGGAAATAACTGTGATGTCTTTTTTCACGGTGACACGTTCTCCTAAAGACCTAAGCTGGAAAATTTCGAGAAGGGGGGGGGGGGATTTCCTAGCATAGATATTATTCAAAAATAAGTTATATTACATACGTGTAAGGTGTTGATTGGTGTTAGTGAGTGATACTGGTCAGCTGCATCTCATCAATGAGGCGAACACGGTACTTTTGAAGCTTCACTTCCTGGGATGACTGTGGGCTCAGGCTGGTGAAAAACGGTGTAATAGGCTGGTGGCTGGCTGGTGAATTTGCACTGGTAAAATGAAAAAAAGTAAAAGGTTCTCCACAGCTCATACAAGCAGGCAAGCAGGCTGGCTAGAGGTGAGGCAGGCAGGCAGGCAGTCAGGCTAGAGGTGAGGCAGGCAGGCAGGCAGTCAGGCTGGTAGGCTGGTCAGGTCAGTCAGAGTGCTCCGCAGGGTAGTGCAATGAATACACCCCACCGCTAAAAATCGCCTCCTTTTATACGTTTTTCTACAATCCGCCATTTGGAACCCGTCCCACATCAGCCGCCATTTTGAACCCGTCCCACACCCACATCAGCCGCCATTTTGAACCCACACCCACACCCACATCAGCCGCCATTTTGAACCCGTCCCACATCAGCCGCCATTTTGAACCCGTCCCACATCAGCCGCCATTTTGAACCCGTCCCACATCAGCCGCCATTTTGAACCCGTCCCACATCAGCCGCCATTTTGAACCCGTCCCACATCAGCCGCCATTTTGAACCCGTCCCACATCAACCGCCATTTTGAACCCGTCCCACATCAACCGCCATTTTGAACCCGTCCCACATCAACCGCCATTTTGAACCCGTCCCACATCAGCCGCCATTTTGAACCCGTCCCACATCAGCCGCCATTTTGAACCCGTCCCACATCAGCCGCCATTTTGAACCCGTCCCACATCAGCCGCCATTTTGAACCCGTCCCACATCAACCGCCATTTTGAACCCGTCCCACATCAGCCGCCATTTTGAACCCGTCCCACATCAGCCGCCATTTTGAACCCGTCCCACATCAGCCGCCATTTTGAACCCGTCCCACATCAGCCGCCATTTTGAACCCATCCCACATCAACCGCCATTTTGAACCCGTCCCACATCAGCCGCCATTTTGAACCCGTCCCACATCAACCGCCATTTTGAACCCGTCCCACATCAGCCGCCATTTTGAACCCACACCCACATTCATCAGCCGCCATTTTGAACCCGTCCCACATCAGCCGCCATTTTGAACCCGTCCCACATCAGCCGCCATTTTGAACCCGTCCCACATCAACCGCCATTTTGAACCCGTCCCACATCAACCGCCATTTTGAACCCGTCCCACATCAACCGCCATTTTGAACCCGTCCCACATCAACCGCCATTTTGAACCCGTCCCACATCAACCGCCATTTTGAACCCGTCCCACATCAGCCGCCATTTTGAACCCGTCCCACATCAGCCGCCATTTTGAACCCGTCCCACATCAGCCGCCATTTTGAACCCGTCCCACCATCTAGACATGCCTTGATCACGTGATCGTCATTGGGAAACCCCCACTGGGAAACCCCGCCACACTTCCGCCACAAATCTGCGCAGAAACACCTGCGCACTCGTCAAAAGGGGGTCTGTAATGCCGTTTATATACTACTCATGACATTGACATAACTTAATTATTGAAGTATGAGTCAGAAATCACGAGGTATTGACAGCGACAGAAAAAATAGCCCAATGGGCTCCAATACCCCTAGGCTATCAGTTATTGTCTACACTCAGCAATCACGCATTTGATAAAATGTATTTTTAAAACTTTGACATCATGTCTCATTTTAGAATTTCACAACCAGTTGATGAGCCAGGTCAGCTTTTGCTAAGGCCTTAATTTATGGAAGAAATTGCGTGGAGGTTTTGCTAGTGCATGACCAAATACTCAGCTTTAAATATAGTCTTTTACGCTTCTCAGTATATACATGTAGCTCATAATCAAATCAAGTAATTTAATCTTGGAAATATGGATTAATGTCAGTCATCTTCAACAACATTCTGGTCAATTCTAAGTTAGTTCCATATGGGACATGATTTCGGAGATCTTAGACCTTTAGAATATAGACTTCAGGTCCAGGAATATGTGGCATAAATTTAGACAATGTAGATATAATCCTTCATGAAATATCGTACTCAATAGAATCTGACCTGGATAAAATAGGTCAAGGTCAGTCATCTTCAGCACAACTCTGGATCATTGCCAGATGTGTTCAAAGTATTTAATTCGCCAATCCCAATTCACCTTTTGTGAACAAATATATTGTTTAAAAACAAAAATATTTAATTGGAAAGCCTAGCTATATTTCGTCATGTTATATCATAATAAACATTATATGATCTTGAAAAATAGGTCAAGGTCAGTTAACTTGGATAGGCTTCTGGTCAATCACCAGTCCCATATGTAACATGAATTTGGAGACCCTAGGTTTAACCCTTCAAAAAATACAGCAAAATACTAAATTATTCAGATGGCAGTTACCTATTCGCCCCATTAGCGGTGGATCGCGGAACTAACGGCACCATTATTTAGGCATTGTCCCGTAGTATATGTGTGCAATGTTTTGTAGCTCTAAGCCACATGCAAGGGTGTCAACGGACGCTATCTATGAGAATTGGCACCCGAAAGGGCTTCGCCAGCAGTTGGTAAAGTATATCCACCAAGAGCTTTTCCATGTAGGCTATATATTACATTGTGCAGTGTACCGCTATGCGATGTATTAATAGAAAAACTCTTTTAATAGTATAGATTTCCGACCTGTTGTGACTATAGGTCACAATCACTTATGGCTAGCTAGCACTCGTGTAGCCGAGCCAAAGAAGGTGGAAGAAGGATGGTATTTCAATCTCAGAACCTTCTTTTAAGGCCCTGCATAGTGATGATGATGTGAATGGTATATCTCAGCAGTATGTGTTCAACTGCTCTTCACTCTTTAATGATGGAAAATTGGAGAGTGTATCTGGTCCAGCACATGGGGAGATATCTCTGAAGGTTATTCGTGTGAAGTCTGGAGCACTAGTTAGAGAAGAGTAACCAACTGGAGACCAAGATAATGGAGGTGGGACAGATCTACGGGAAAGTTGTTAAGCCGTGTTGGCGGAATGAGATCGTTCGAGTAGTCCTAGCTCATATCAGGTGAGTTAGTTAGTTCTGTTCTGTCATTACAGTTCCTATAGCTAGCGCATCTAATACGCTTAAGCTGGTACAAGGGGCCGTGTGATTACTTTATAGTGTGCACATGAACATTTGCAATAAAATGGCTAAGAGACTGAGGCTACGTCCTCCTTATTCTAGATTCTGAAATGCCGAGATAAACTTTTTAGTCGCCAGACATTGTCAACTTTTCACACTTTTTAGATAACTCTTCAATTCATTTAAAAGTCCATTTGGGAATCGGAAAAAAACTGATGCTAGAATAATTTAGCAAATATGACAGTCCATGTTACGAACAAATTTGGTAGAATACGACAGTTTTACTTAGTCCAGTCTTCGACGAACAATTAAAGATTGTAGTGTATTGTGTTGGCCATTCACCCATATATAAAACGAAGTCAGGGTATAGCTATATCTGCTGACTTAATTCCCTGAGGTTGTCCCTTTGATAAAAGTAACAGCTAGGGTGATAGCAAAGGCTTTATTGCAATTTGTTACTCGCTAAGTCCTATTCATATCAATCAGAGAGATTATGCAAGAAGTAGGCATTATGTACGGATTAGATATTAATTAAAGCATCTGACTTGTTAGTAAAACTCATCAAATCCGATCAGTAATTACTACTATGCAGGAAACAAAATAGTGCACTCTCATAACATATTAGGATGAATGTAACAGTACTGAGGTATCACAGTAAACTTGAAAACATGTCATCTTCAGTCCTGAAAATTTTCTCGGATTGATCAAAAACATTTATTTTGTCCGAGATTTCCACTATGATAGTTTTTTTTTATAATCAATATAGGTGCTGAATTAGGATGCTAGCTTTTTTGATGATAATATTGTTATGTGAATCCTGTACTTTTTACATGTAAAATGAGGCTGTCACCAATGTGATATCCATTTCCCTAATCTATTTGTGTTATGCGCTGAAATACGTTCCTTAATGATAAGAAATGATGACGGTATAAAAGGTATTACAGCAGGTATTAAGTCCCAGGTGGTGTCGTTTGGAAGCAAGAAGTAATGTAACTGAATTGTTATACACAAAATACCCTCTATTTGGGGATGAAACCTTTAAGCTGCATAGGGTCACATTCTCAACCACTTTGGAAGAGATTTTATAACTAAATCGTGGTGAAAGATTAAAACATGAGCAGTGTGACTAACGTCACAGGACCTACGAAGTAGAGTAGGCATTAGGACTCGAACGCGAACTGAACTCTTGGAAATCCCCACCCCCAGTTGAAATCCTGCCTATATTAAGATGGGCACCGCCCAAGTCAGAATCGCCAGTGATTTCATCAAAAATCACCAGAAATTTTCATCAAAAGTAGGTCAGCTCAGAACTTGTTGGTAACAGTCTCCTAATGCGCCTTCATTCCAAAAATAAATAACGATCGCCGATTTAATTTTACAATTTTTTAACTAAAGGAAACAGATTTAATAATAAAAAGTTCAGTAGATTTCAAGCTTTACGTGTGAAAATACATTTACCTCTTTTTAATGGTTTTCAGTGCCGTTGTCCAGGATCAAAACAACTTTTTGAATCGCATTATTTTCCCAACAATACAACAAATTTTTATATATAGTACTATAGTAGAAAGGTAGCATTTATGTAGTTTACGGTAATTCAACTCAAGACCAACACCTTCTCTGCACAAGATAATAAAGATTCTATGTCATTCTCCTGAGCATAACCGGTACAAAGACGAATAAATAGCGTCTCTACATCACGTTGTTATCCAGATATATGAGACAACACATTTTGGGTATCGGCAATCTGATGAATGTACTATTCCGGTTTTCTTGTTTCACATTATATTCTATGACGGTTGATCGGTGATTTTCTTCATTGATAAACATTAAACCACCTCAGCTTCGTTGTGTGAATCGGAATTGCATTGCTGTGACACACCAACACACTCCGTGGCAGTGATTCTGTATCCCCTAATCAAGGAATGAAAATAGATCAAGATTTGAAATGACAAGAAAAATTTACACATATTTTGTTTACACATGTAATTTTTTGTTTTAATTATATCCCAGTGTGATATATAGTCAATATTCAAGAGGTACAAAAAAAACTCAAAGTATGTGCTCATATTTTCACATCATGATAAAAGTTACTTTATCTAGTTAAATTCTACCCAAAGAAAATAAATTAAGACCCTTTAAACATGCCGTCATGGCTTTGTTCACCATTAGTAAACTTTTATCATTGTTGCTCACACAGACTAATCCGATGGATGATACCACATCTTTCTTTCTTCTGCTGGGTTATTGCACCAGGCTGACTTAATTGGTTGATGTAGGATATTTAACCACCAGTGGGCAATTTGACCTGAATTTGAAGCCTGATGTGGTATGTGATGAAATGGTTGGATGTGAAATAGGATACACGTTAAAGGCCACAGTTTACATATATCTATAACAATATACTGAATTGTTTGTATTGAGGCTGGCAAGTTGGTAATAGCAGTGTAGATAAATGCACTAACAAATGATGGAAAATTAGCATTTCCTATTTCATAAAAACAATTACGGATGGCATATCCCACCAGATTTTGTACTGTGTTATATATACAGTGAAACATACAGCCAAGGGTTCCCGATCGGCATGACAGTGCACTCGCTGAGCCATCAATAAATAATAAAAAAAAATATATAAATCAAATTTTCATCAAAATTCGGTCAGCTCAGAACTTGCTGGTAACAATGCCCTAATGCACGTTCATGCCGAAAATCAAGGTTCTAATGTCAACGGTTCTCCTTATTTTGCCGACGAAAGGATTCGGATGGACTGACTGACTGACTCACTCATTACCGGACAATTTGCGATCAGTAGCCTACTTCGTAGGAATAAATTAAACATGCATAGAGCATTGACAAAAACGATCGCTTACAGTTATAGAGCGACTGCCCAGGGAAAAATTATCATACCAAAGTTGAATAATCTATTCTTTGATCTACCAAATCCGCCAGACAGATTCATGAAAGAAATAAAATCTATCTTCTACAAATTTATTTGGGGCGGGGCTGTCTCTACAATAACAAAGATACAAATTGTTCAGAAATACAACAAAAGGGTTGTGAAATCAACAGATATTGATGTATTTATAAAATCGTTCAATATAAGTATTTTTCGTCGCTTAGTGTCTAAAAATAACGAAAAAATACCTTTGGTCGATATTCAAGTACACTGCTCTACCTCGTCGGAGGAATGTGGTCCCGAGGAACTTCGTATACTTTTTGTAAATCAGTAAACAGTCCGTCTAGGGGGGATGTTCTTCAAGCATGCTCATCTTATATGAACGTTACAAATCCCCAAACATTGGAAGATACAATGTTCCATATGGTTTAATGATAAAATAGGTATTGATTCTAAAACTATTTTATATAAAACTTGGTATAGTAAAGAAGTGCGGACAGCGATGGACAATGGATGGAGTTAGTAACTTTTAAACAATTGTACAATTTAGAGGTCATTTTTTTTAATTATCATGGTGTCGTCAATGCAGTAAATATCTTCCTGATAGAAGTTTCATTTCCAGAAAAGGCCCAACTTCGATGATCCCATTTCATATTAAAACTATATAGCCTTAAGGCTTTGAAGGGTTCTGCCTTATATACACAAATCTTCAGTTGCTTTAAAATGATGGTCTTCCAATGACAGGATTCACAAATAAAACTAGTTTCTATGCCTTATTTAACTTACATATTTTGCAAGCCTTGACTATTACCGGTACTGCAAAATTTTCATTCATTTTTATTTATTTTTCATTTCATTCTGATTTTGTGATGCCTCTTTAATAGATCGTGTCGGGTGACCAGACATTGACCAGGCAAGGATTCCCCCCAAATTTTGGTGGAAGGAAGTTTTCAAATGCAAATATTCGCAATAAAATGGTTCAATATAAAACACATAGTATGAATCCACAGAAACATAGTTTGTTTAAGGCAAAATGTCAAATTAAAAAGATATTGCAGTGGTTTTTTTTTAAGAAATGAAGCTGCAGGGTCACTCACAAAAGTTATAGGGTCCAACTCTTGCATTTGGAGGGATGGGGGAGGGGGGATGGACCCATCAAATGATGCAATCCGAGAGCATATGAGGATGGAACTGGCACCAGACGAAGCATTTCGGTGATGACTGATTTCGTGTCCTATTGACTCAGCTAAACCTGCATGGCAGAGTAAGGGGTCATCCAAATGTATGAAATTAGAAATGCCAGGGGACGGGAAATTTTGCCCAATTAATTTCCGAGGTATCAGATTCTGCCAAATATTATTGATCTTATCATCTTGTCATATAGTCAACGCACGTGGGAAACACTTTTTGTCCAATCTGGATATTTTGAAATTAATGACAATAAGGACATCCTTGTGTCATGCAGATGTTCTAACTCAGAAACTCTAGCTGTGATAGGTGAATATAGGGTAAGGGGGCGTCGCTTTCCTATCACAGCTCAGAGCGGACGTAGGTTAAAATGTGAGATAAAAGTTGATCTTCCGAAAAGTGCCTTTTCGCAATCTTTTGCTGACGAAAATAAGGAGAAAAAATATGCCAATTTGATATAGTTTGACCGACCTGAGCTTCTTTGACCATGTACCATCTCTCATGACTGTTTTGATGCTGACAAAATGTGATCAAACGTGTGGGGAAAACTGATTTCCCCGTTTTGGCGCCTTCCCGACATGTTGTAAGAATATGACCTACGCTATCTTTATCTGCTGACCTTTCTAATCACGTGAATAAACACACGACGTCGCTGTTGGTTTATAACCGGCAAGGATCTATTTCTGATGACCTAAACAAAAAGTTCAACCACATTCTGCGCATGTCCCTGTCAACTGTGGAGAAAGAAACACAACAGTTTTGTTGACAAAATCCGTGTTTGAAGGCAGATTTCATCTGATTAAAGGAGTCATTAGGTGGTTGTCATAGTGCTGGAGATGCCAAATCATATTATTTATTCGATAAAATGCTTTTTATGCCTCTGTCTCAATTCCCCACGCCGTGTGCAGGTAAAGATCTCGAGCGACTGATGTCTTATTTAGTTCTTTCCATTTCGGCCCTATCACTCATTCGGGCTAAGGAGTCCGATTCAGCAACAATTCCGATTCAGCAACAACCACCAAAAAAAATAGACTCCTTAGCCGATGTTTTCGGCCTAGCCGATGGTCCTAATATTCTATTGAAGTAATTTTGAGAATTTTTGTCAAAAAGTGAGATCCTGTGTACCAGAAATTGACAAAGTTCACAAACTTGTTTAAACTGTTATTTTTATTCAAATATTGGTTGGTGTTAATTGCATGATATGAATCAAACAGCCTGAATTGTAATATGTGAAATTTCAGCTCTATCATTTGTCAATTTGGAGATATTCAAACTTTCCCTAGCAGATAATTAACAACACATGTCCACCTTTTTTTGTGTGTGAATGATTTTGCTACCCAAATTTTATAGTTATGCGTCTGATATTGAAACACGTTACGACAACTGAATGAGAAAGTCACACATCAGAACGATTCACGTGGAGACTCATCTGCACAAGTCCACCTTATCCCTAAATCATCGCAGAGGGTTTACCTGGACCTTTTTACTGATTCAGATGAGTTCTGGAGTCGTTGCGTCTATTACACAATCTCGTATTTCATCCCCAGTGGTTGTTTTGAATTAGCGCGTCGGTATCTGAAGCCTGCGTTTTTCGCTTTGACACCCGATGTCGATTTCAGCCTAACTTCAAAGACAGTCTGGCCGCCCCCCAATAATTTGGCCAGCTTTTTTAAAATTCATGATGTCAACGCAAAAATACTTCAATGAATACGTATTTTCGAAATGAAAAGTAAAATGAATTGTCTGCGTCGCATATCTATCTCATAACTAAAACTATTAACAACTGTCCAGCATTAGTGGGCCAGCCAAAGCTCTAGAATTTTTTTTTCACCGGCATTGTTTAGTAATTTTTAGGTTCACAAAAGGTTAAATAGTGTTATACCATATAAAAGATGGTAGAGATAAATTATTAAATTCTCACACCATGTATGCTACCAATTACTAAGACGAAATGCCGCTAAAAACATATAACTCTTATGTCCTGGACGTTTCGTAATATCAGCGAAGATAAAATACTGTTATTTGATTGTTCAGCCTTGCATTCGTCAAAATTAGAAAAAAATGGACTAGAATAGAAAACACCCTGCGTGTCCATGCCCTCCTTCGCTACATGTATATCAACCAAGTTGTACGCATTCCATCACCTTGGTTGATATAGCGAATGAATCCGTCAACAACGCGAATCGGTTCCTCCCTATGGACATACAGGAGCATGCAGTGGACCGAGGTAAGTTTTCACCCCACGTAGGCTACCGGTAGCGCAGAAGTTGAAAGTTCGCTGACGGCGGTAGAATTCAAAGGCTCCCCCACAAGTAGAAAAAATCTCTGTGCCAGTGACATGATCGATGCTTAATGAACCTTTGGATTGAATATATTGGATTGATATATATATTTAAATCATTTATTTTTCCGAACATCATTTTGCTTGACGATGAATATTTAAAAAATGTTGGGAAAACAGGCAACACAAATAGAGTTTACACGGGCGAAGATTTCTTGTTTTATTTCTCGGAAATACGCTAGAACGCCTCTCCGGCCATCTAAGACCGCTGGAGCTTCCGGGGCCTAGGCGGCCCCTGGACCATCGCCTAATTGTGCTGTGATAGTAGCCCCCCCCCCCCCCCCAATCATGAATTGCTTCCTCCGTGCCTGGAGGATGGTGGAGACTGGGAGACCAAGGCCTAAAAGGACAGGTGACCGGGAACTTTTGGCAGTGTTGTTGTTGTAAAATTGTATGGTACAGAGTTGTCAAATGCCATCTCACACACACAGACAAAAATAAGACAGAAACTGATAAAGATCTCTGTTATATTAATGAAGGGCAATCACTGATAATAAGAAGCACAGGTGACTTCAATACCATCTCTCCTGCAGGAGTACTTAAGAATTTTTCCAACGCCCGTCTTCATTGCGGACTCCTTTCTGTTATAGCTGTTCTCAAGAGACGCCGCTCGTGATTGGCTAAAATGTCCCCATTCCCTCATGTGCAATAGAGTATGTCAACCAATCAGCATAAGGCTCTCAATACAGCCAATTCTTACACACAGAAACAGAAAGCACATGTCAAGTGGCTTATTCCAAGTGCCATCAGCAGTTTGAAAACCATGATCTCATTCTGGCTAAGAAATGTACCAGTTTATCACATATTTTCATGGAATGTTTATGAAGAAAAGACAAATATATACAACTATAATTTTGTCATTATCTGTTAGTTTGGCATCTATTTTGTTTTTATTTATTTTCTTTTTCTCACACTCGAGTTTTTGGGTAAATGATCTGGGAACACAAATATGACTAATGCATACTGATTTCTTTTTTCTGCCAAAATTATGCATTTACATATGCCAAGTAATACATTCGTATATATGGGTATAGCAATGGCAAATGAATAAATTTACCCCCAATAATATAGTACCATAGCAAACCTCACCATACTCCTCAACCTGGTCATTTTCACTTTAAACCAAAATATCTACTATTTCACAAGATAAACGCATGAATAGTTCAGACAATGATTCCATTCACATGAAAACACTATTATATATATTTGATGAGGGCAAAAGTAATGCCAAAGTTACTTTTCAAAGGGTGAAAAGGGAACTATTTCTTGGAGCTCAGGGACACAAATTGTGGCAAAGTTATAGAGCATACCATCATTGGGAGCCTCATTTATAACCTCAGACCTTTCTCCACATAAGACTATAATGGCTTCTGCTACGCAGAACCCCAAAAATTGAGTTTCTCAACGGATTGTGAACCATTCCTGTGGACTTTACAAATCGATGAGAGAACCTTAACTGTCTAGTAGAATGAGCATATGTACTCATTCTAATATGTGCAACTCTCCACCTGAGCAACATTGTAACCCAGTGTCCATTTTATATATATAGTAAATGAACAGAAAACAAAGAGGGTAAGTTTCAGATAATCTGTTGCATTTAAGTTTTTGGGTAGATACTTGATGTAAGAACACATTTGCAATTTGTTGGGGATATTGTATTGCTGAAAAGGGTCGCGTATAGAACCGTTGTTAACCTCAGACAGGATTTTGTAGGCTCTTGTCTCGTGACTCAAAAAACAAAAAACCCATTAATTTGTGCTCCTATTAATGTATTTCTTGACAACAGTCTGACAATGCAATCCCAATCTCCCCTACCCTACTTCCGACTATAAGATATGGAATATGTTATAAAGCTGTACTCGTAATAAATATCGAATTTTAAAAACGAAAACTGATGAAGCTATATCTGATTGCCATACGTCTATGGACAAGAACTTGTCATCGAAGCAAACGACATGTTGCGGTTCGTCGAATCTATTTATTAACTAAAGGTAAAACCAACAAAGGGCCATTGGCATCCAATGAAGATCCCTGAAATCAAGTGGTCCATTTGTTCTGTGATATACATTCATATCAATTCGATGGACAACATTTTGTGTTAATAATGTGATAAGATGACCAGTTTTTCCATAGTTGGTATCACCAGGCAGTGTGACAGTTGTCAGTACAGATTGATTATATTTCTTCCAATTATAACTGCCCATTATTGTTTATATGTGATGTTTATATTGGTTGATTAGCAGAAAAATGTTGATAGAGTATGAAGTTCCTATTAATCATTGTTTATATGTGATGGTGAATATTTCTTTACTTGCACCAACGCATATTATAAATTCAAGCATAACAGCTTCATTTTGACGGCATATACTGCGTATTATATTGTTGTTCGGTTGTTTATTTTTTGAAACCATTATTTTAGCTTCAGGACAAGATGAAGTTCTTTGAAACACCGCTTTTTCCAATTATGTTCCGAAACAGGATTGCAACTGATCTGTAATGGGAAGAGGGTTTTGGAAATCCCATTATATAAATTCTCAAATTACAATTTTTGGGGATTTGAAAAACTGCTGTTTTTCAAACACCTAGTGTTTTTCGGAGATTCCCACCTACTGTGTTTCAAAACACCACTTGCGGTTACAGCTCAGTTACAACCACTTTCAGTGTATCGAAAAGCATCCATTTTATAGTGTACATAACATGTTGTCCTGCAATAGCATCTGTACCTGCATGGATTGTGAACCATCTACCTGTATTTTGATAAAGGAAACTTTACTTTTTTAAAAGAAGGAAGAGACGATAAGAGACAATGGGAGCATTGAACAGTGAAATACTGTGTCAGCAGATGGACTCTACGACCGAAATAATCTAGGAAAACATTGGAGTGCAAGAGTGAAGTCATGGAGTACCCGAGCAATACTTTGAAGTCTTTAACAGAGATATCTGAATAGAGAGCTGGAAACTTCGAGTGAAGGTACGGGAATTGTCCACAGTAGCTGACCACAAAACATTACCAGTAAGTAAATGTGTGTTTCGTGATGATACGGTCATACGAAAATTGAAAGTTGAATATAATATATGACAGACCCAAATTTCATGTTTGGTTATTTATGGAAATGGTGGGTGAAGACACATTGACAACACACATGCATTATTTGGTACCATATGTATGGACTAACCCGAGGTTCCGCTGATCCCTGACCAACGACGATAGAAAGTATATTATAGATTGTCTTGTGGCTAGGGTCAGAGAATTATCGCCTCAAAAAAACGTTAAGTGGTGGCAACCACGAGGCCGCGCTGTCACCCTTGTCCATGTCAAAAAATCTATAGAAGTCATCCGGCTGTTCTTTTGCGCAGTAATGGATTTCCCTACACGATCAGACCCCGTCTCACAAGTTACGTCGTTTTCTAAACTAATACGGTCACTTTTCCAAAATCTTGTTCTGGCTGACCTACTTTCGACAGAATACAAATCTCGCCCGGCCCCGATTTCATGACGTTCTGGGTCAAATATCACGTGACGTCTACAAGCTTCACATAGTGGGAAGACTATTACCCACGCGATAATTCGAACCCAAGATCATGGCAGAGTGAGATTTGTATTCGGTCGAAATAGGCCAGTCAGAGCAACATTTTGAACAAGAGCCCAAGGGGCTTCAATATACGCCCGTTCACTTAGAATTACACTGGTTCAAATTTCAAGGCTGTTTAATTGGCTTGGTTCCAATTGGTAGCTAGCATTCCAGAGAAGGGTCTAAGATTTTGTGTTTACGAGAACATTTATGAAACCATATATTGAATGGTAAATTAAAAGGTGCTTAACCCTTGGTAACTAGGTGAACTTGAAACAAGAGCCGAGAGCTCATATATCACCATGAAATCGACAATAATCAAACACAAGAAAATATTAATTTTCCTTCAAATAGATTCCTTTCAGGTGAGAAAATTCTTCATGAAGGAAGAAAAATGTGAAGAAAGTGATGAAGTAAACCTTTGCTCTTGAGTTAATAAACAGACATGAAGTTCAGAAATGAGTGTAGCTGTTTCATACATGTATCAAACAGGGGAGATAAATCCACAAGACAAATGCCATATACATCTAGGGGAGACAACTCTGAATAGTCCAACCTAACAATAGTCAGTTTGTAATTTTTGACTCCAGCCATAACACAATCCATAATATACAATCTGTCGTCGTGGGCCAGGGGTAAGAGCAGGTCTACATCGTTCAAATGGTCTAAATGTTGATACTACAAAGACTGAACATCACCACGTTAACACAATTTAATGCACTTAAATTTCGTTTACGTGGAGAAGCTCAGTGTTTGCAGTATTATTGAAGATCCCACGTATGAGTGTAAAACAGTACATCAATCTAAATGTTATTATACCAGGAAGATTTACAACTAAAATGGTCACATACAACAACAAACAATGGCAAAATGTTTCTGGGAGAGGGTATGGGTCCTGGGTGCCCTTTGAATGATTGGTGCTGGCCAACCAATACTGAATTTAGCCATCTTTAAATACCATTTATTATTTTAGTGTTGTTAGTATTATTATGAACACCAATGGAGACTGAATAGCGTGATATATAAGGGCAATAAGTCCTCGCCAACACATACCATTCAAAGAGGGTAGCACTGAAAATTAATTATTTGACCAAAGTAAACATAAATTTGATTACTGTTCCTATCATTTCTTATAATACATAGTCTCATCCATTATGCCGGGCCTGCAGACAATGCATCTCGTCTTTCGTGTGTCGAGAATGTGCAAGAGTCAGTGATGTAAAGGTAGCTTGACGAGTGTCAGTGCCGTCTAGCTATTCTAAGCTAATGTTACACTGCACTTCTGGTTTATTTGTTTCTGGTTCTATGTATAGAATAGCATATACCCGGTAAAATGTCTTCTTTACTCTAGTGATAACTATGTATATACAATTATTTTTAGCAGGACACTTTCTTGGTAATGTACACATACTAGTGCTGTATAACCCAGTTCCACACCCTCATAGTTTGGTACCAAATCGCCAGCAGTAAAGGAAAGTGCTCTAGACCACTCGGCCGCCCCAGCTTTGACAAAGCTCCCCTTTGCAAAGGTATCCAGCTTTGACAAAGCTCCCCTTTGCAAAGGTATCCAGCCCTTCAGTTCCAGATGTTTTCGAATTATGGAACTAAGAAATGTTATGAAATCATTTTCAGGATCTCGGCGCATACTATTTGCACATGGAGTAAAATAAACATATTTCTAAAGAAAGTATTTTCAAGCACTATACTGCGGAATGATATGCCTAAAATTGATTACATCATTATAATTCGCACTTTGTGCGATCAAATTTCAAGTTGGCTTGCAGGTGGCGCCACCTATGGATGTAGCCAATGTGGATGGAACGCGATGCCAAGCGATATCTTGTGACAAGATAAGCACACACATTGATTAACAAGAATCAATTCTGAGCTTAGAGTCCGATAACGGAAGTTTTCGTTGGTTACAGGTGGCGCCACCAGTGGGTATATTTGGATGGGAGGCGATTCCAGACAAAATCTTGTGGCATGACATCCGCATGCCCAATTTGGAAAAATAGGTCTAATAGGCTGAGGGTTAAAACACAACAAATCCTATCTATACACAACAAATAACTATAAGAACACAACAAATAATTATCTGTTAAAGATTAGCAAAATCATGCAACTGTCGAGGTTTTGGATTTCCAATATCTCTAGGATGACGCGATATGATCAGAGGCGTGTGATGAGACAGTGAGTTATAAAATTCATTAAAGCATGGCCATAAAACATTTCAGTATGTTGTATGCGATTTCCTCTCATGCTTTGGCATTAATCAGCGCTATGTCCTGTTGTTCACCATTTTCCGTGGCCTCAGTGGATTGTCCTTTGTCCCTTTTCTGCTGAAGATCATTGAATTCAGGCTTCACGAGAAAGCGAATCCTCTGTGGAAAAAAAAATCGAACAAAAAAATTCAGAAAATCATTGACAATTAGAAAAATAATTTACTTCGTATATCAGGGTTAGAATATTTGTCGGGTACAAAAAATCAGGTCAAGTTTGCTGTGCCCCCAAAATAAAAATATTATTGAATATCACAATTTGTTTGAATAAATATATAAGGGAGGATCAAAATTGAAGTCTAGGTCAAAGGTCAAGGCCAATTCGAGTCAAAAATAAGAACATCATTTGCATTTCTTTGTGAGTGGATGCATTTAAGGGAGATTGTGTTTAAGTATCAAAGCGGAGGTCAAAAGTTTTAAAGTTAAGGTCACTCGATCCGAAGATAGTTGATAAATCTTGACTCGGTGTAGTCCGAGCTTCCTCTAACCCTTCAGCCAAACGACTGTTAAAATCTAACGAATTGTTTGGCTGGGGTTAGAGATTGATCGCCTCAACAAATCGCACTTTCTACCACAAAGAGGTTGCGTAGTACCCCTGCTCGACCGTTCTGAAACACTTCATGGTCAGTCCAACTTTGACAAGATTGATTTCATTCTAAGCGTGTTACGAGCGATTGAATTTCTGTTTTACTAAGGAAACACAACTGGCCTCGTGCTGCTTTGAGTGGCTCAGATGTAAATTGCACTGACCTTGCCAAGGGTCCGCTTATGACGCGAACAACGCATGTGACTACGTGCGTTGCATCTAAAAAGGGGCACCAAACCGGAGTGACTCACTTCCGAGTCGGTAACCATGAACTACATTGTATAGAAATTTGACAGCAAGAACTTTGGGGCTTCATAAGCTGTGCTCTTTCAGAATTTTTGAGAAATCTGTTATTTCAAATTGCAGATGAGGCTTAAACTGTACTTATTGGTGTATTGATTTGGGCCAATTGAGAAAGCATGGTGGAAGGCGACAAGGTCGCTGGAAGGTGACAAGGTTCTCTGCTTACCAGTTGGATGCAGTTCGGTGACACTGACCAGTTATCAACGGCGGCAATTTAAACTTTCCATGGTGAACCTTCTTCAAAACGTTGACAGGTGATGTACCGTAAGGTGAATATTATGCCACGTGGATTTATGCATTGGGCGGATTTTTTTTATGCTAATACATACTAAATAGTTGAAAGATTGGCGGACCAATGCCAACGTTGTGTGTTGCCCGGATATGCTGAGAATGTACGTGACAACAGAAGAATGAGTCATTCATTTAAAAAAAATAAAGATAAGTAAATTCGCTCACACCAGGCTTAGAATGAAACCAATTTCGGCAACCATGAAGAGAATTTATTCATCAATGAATAGATATGAGGTGTTTTAGATCGAATGATTTTAACTTTGTTTACCGGGGCAGGGGTACTACGCAACCTCGTGGCCACACAATATATGATTTTGCGGAGCGAGAGATAACCCCAGCCAAACAATCGGTCAGTTATTAACCTTCGTTTGGCTGATGGGCTAGCGGAAGCTCGGACTAGATTCGGTGTTATATATCCAATAAAGGGCTGTGGACAGTGAACAAATTTCATGTATTCTACCAAGTCATGACAAACATATTCATTTTGAAATATGATCTCTTCAATAAATGCTTTTTACATTGTGTCCTTTTCGGATATACACTGACATCAATAGTGAAGAAAAAACCTGTTGAATTTGAGATCAATAGGTCAAGGGTCACTGAATTTCCAAACAAGGCAATCCTTTATTTGGGGAAAAAATAAAATTTCGGAACTTGTTATGATTGCAAAGTTATTAGAACGACAGGAGAAAGTACTGTTTCATTGCAACATCGTGAAACAAGATTGGTATATTGGAACATCGAGAAAAATGATTGCTGGGATACTGAAACAAGACCGAGATGTTTAAGAGAGTATAAGAGCAGCTGAACGAGTTGAAGGGCTCGTGGGGTCGATTCCCCCTGACGGCTTTCTCTAAATAAAAATAGTTCATATACAAATGGCTCTTTGGTGGGCTACAACCAAGTAATTTTGAAATCGTACTGATATTAGTAATAGTTTGAACAGTTATTTAACTCAGATAAGTCAATCAAATATTGCAGTGTACTAAAACAATTGATCGGGCTAACAGGTAGTGAGAAGCTCCTGTCCGATATGTCCGAAGAAGCTTGCTAATAATGCTGATGTATGTCATTGTAACAAAGCTGCCAAAGAATTCTTGGTATTTCGTTAAAGTCTTTGTTTTGGGGCGAGCGACTTTCGTCCACCAAATGCATATATACCGGAATGTTTAGCTATGCGTTAACATCATGTTCTTGAAGATGAACCAACATAGGTTCATATTGAACTGAATATACCAAATGGAATTTGAAGTCATTACTCTAATTTACCATACTAATTTACTTTAGAGAATCGATAACTTTATCACAATAGTTACGGTGTATTATAACTAATGAAATATTGAGACCATTAAAGTTACCATTAATAACAAAATTATAGAAATTATATATATATATATATATATATATAAATTATATAATAAAACTATAAAGTTATTTTACTTCTTGTAGGCTTCCGCTTGAATGTATGATTTTCCATAACATGACTCCAGGTATACAAAGTAGTGGCATCCCAGACATCGTCCATCCAATTGCTCGGGCGTACGGAGGGAAATGGTACTCGCCTGACTTCCGCTTATACGTCATTTCCGGATACACGGCGATATCGACCACAAACATCACCTTATGATATAGAAAGATAAAAAATGTATCGAAAAACCGGCCAGTATGTGTAAGGAATATCAGTTTTGTTGTCATGTATAATTGTTTCTTCAACTATAGACTGCGTAAGCTAGCTTGACCAATAAATACCAGAGAGTGTACAATTTGAATTGTAATTCGACAGAAAACATCAGGCGCACAAGTCATTGCTATATTGTTTCTTCATCTGTCACCCAATACAAATGCACTAAAAACCAATTCTCACAGTTGGGTTTGGGAGAGAGACGATTACAATTTTGACATAGTTAACTACCCATTTCTGGGTAACAATATTCAAGAAGGGCCTATACACGTCGTATACATATCTCGCCTGGTAGGCAGTGACGATTTAATCAATGCCATAGAATATTACTGCAGCAACTGGTCAATCAGAGCTATCACCAAACGCTCCTGTTCACAAGATTTCTCAATTCACTGACGGCAAAATACGATCGTAGAGTGCAAAATCTCTGGCGCTACGTTTCGTAACTTGTGTCTAATTTCGCTTAACCCAGAACTAGGGACCGTTTGATTGTCTTGTGTTTCACATCTCCATGGTGTTCAAACGACAGTCAAAATCAAAGCGTGACTGAGATACATACTCTGGAAACGACTTGGAAATTCATTTGGATAAAGCATTATGGTCAATGATTAGGATGTTATGTATAGAACACCAGCATGTCTTGCTGACATCGTTAAAAAAAGTTGACCGTTTCTCTCTTGCAGGAAATCTTGTGTTTTTCAATTTTTATTTCACACACATTCAGAATTGGGTTATACCTGTCATACGAAGTAGGTCTTTCGATTATTGACATTATTTTATGGACGAGTACAAAAAGCTTGCCAACGCTGTTATATGAACTAGTCTTTGGATTATGGACGCGGAAATTCTTTCATGGCCGACGGCTGAATATTGAATGACAGACTAGACGCTTGTATTTCTGTCCATGGCAAACGCCGAGGAGTATTAGAGTTCATTTCGAGCAGCTGGTTGCTCCTATCTCTCATGACCATCAGTACCGTACCGTAAGGATGGACTAATGCGTGAGGAGTTCTGAGTTATGTATTTTAATCTCCTCCCCCAGCCCCAGCGAGACTTACCAGAGAGACGGTAGGTGTGACCAGCAGCCAACAGTACTTGAAGACTGGTCCAATTCTATATCCAAGCATATATTCCATGTTGTTCATGAATCTGTTCACCCCTGAACAAAGAAATACAAGTATTGGTTAGACGAGAACAGATTGACGATCAATGTTAAAAAACTATCCCGATAAAGATGACTGTCTATAGTAGGTTCTGTTATTGAATGAGTTTTCAAATTTGAATATCTGGGGCTGTGGCTTAACAACAATTAATCCTTAACAATATGTGCAATACAATTTCGGGAAGAATAGCTGTCTTAAGTACACCAAGACATTTTATCATACAAGATGTTGCTAAACTATTATACAATTGTATGATTTTACCAAATATTGATTAGGTTGAACATGTATTGTCTGAAAATGTATTACCTAACGGCCCTCAAAAACATTCAACTAGGATACAGATGCCGAAACAGAGAAGTTAGAGTTAATTGTAACGGGTAAATTTAGCAAACGGTCAAGAATTGATATTCTTTCTGACTTGTCCTGGATGACGTGCGAATGGTGAGCTTTTTAAAATGCAGACCGGTACTTTTGTTTTTAAACGTCTCCACTATGATATACCAACTTATGTTCAGATATATTTTACACACGTATCTGCTATTTAAGTTGTGGAACCTTTTATTTGAAAGTTCTCATAATAGTTCATCTCTTAACGCTTTTCAGCGGAATATCATACCAGTTTTATTGTCAATCTGATTTTATCCAGAAGCTTTCTACATTTTTGTTTTATATGACCTCTTTGTATATATGAATATGTTAATTACACTACATTTCATTACTCTATTTAATTACTTCATTTAATTTCTTCATTTAATACAGTTTCTTTCGTTGATGCTATACATGTCATACGTTTATTGTTAAACTTGTATGGCCGTGATGTAATGTAACAGGGACCCACTGGAACACAATCATTCAGGCTGAGTTGGGTTACCAAATAAACATATTGAATGAACAAATGAGAAATAAATATAAATAAATTGCATGTGTAAGTTTTTCGGCATTGGTACTATGTACATCCTTACCTAACCTCTAGATTCACGAAGATCATATAGTAAAGTCTGGCGTCTTAGGTTGCATCATCGATTGGCTGAGCGTTTTTCTCTGGCATCAAATAGCAGAACCCACAGATGTTGGATGCATTGCTCGTCTGACAGCCATGACACTGTCTAGATTTATAATGCTACATTAGAAGCTATTTTCTCGTACAACTGAACTTATGTGCACATTCCTGTCTGACGTCAGATCTGGACTCATTGATGGCGAGATAGTTACTATCACAAGCCATCTGATTTCCGATAATCTAGGACTAAACAAGATTATTAGGAAATACGGGAAATGGTTTTAATACTTTGAGGTTATTTGATATTGGGTACGAAAAATGGTGACGCTATAATATATGACTTGGAAAAATTCAACAGCTCGTGCAGATGACTTAAGTGGGCGCATGATTCACTCACGAGATCTTTTTCTCAGTGTATTATAGTATCCGCCCACATGGCGACTTTGGTCACAATGTATTCGATCCACGGGGTGAAGCAAGACGAAGCCTGGCAATGAGGTTCTAAGGCAACTGTAGTCTGTATCATGATTATATAGCACTCCAGTATTTTGACAGATTGTAACTATACTCTACACGAAAGGACTAGTTGCAATGCGATGAATTTTTCGTACTATGCGATTTTACATTACTGAGGAAGCTACATTTCTATTTCTGAGCCAAACCATCAAGTTTTGAGTATTTCTACTATCTCTAATAGTAGATTTATCTGAAAGACAACCACAGCCACAACGATGATGGTAATGTTAGATTTGAAGTGTATGTTGGCATTTAAAAGTATGTGATTTAACATGCAGTTTTTGACCTTGAGAAAATAGGTCAACGTCGGTCATATTCATAGACTTCCGGTCCATCATCAGTTGCATATATGTTGTATTAATCTAAGATTTCATGTTATATCATAATATACAGTAGGAAGGAGAGAACTATTTAAATTTTAAAGTCGCGTTCAACAATATTTCAGCTATATAGCTAGGCTCTTGGTCAGTCACCAATTGCACATGTATTATGAATTTGGATAGCCTATCTTTACTCCTTTAAAAATTATTGTCAATGCTTAATTTGACCTTGATGAAACATGTGACTCATTTTCATTAGGCTTCTGATCCATCATCAGCTGCATATGCAGTATGACAAGAAAGATGGACAGACAGAGAGACAAACAGACGGACGGACAGATAGATGACACAGGCAGTTCAGTTCCATTTGAGGCATCATTACATGTTATATTCAAAGATTAAAAATAATCTGCCAAAATGCACAAGAACACACGATTTTACTTAAATTAGATATAAAAATTTCCCAGGTGGGACGTGCCATATAGCAGGAATGTAGAAGTTTCACTTCAAAACTCTTTCTATTTTTTCAGTCTAAAAAATAGTTATCTACAGTTGTAACTATGCTGTCAAAATGGAATGGTATCTGCCATTTCACATCTCGAGTTACAAATAAATTCTGGGGTCCTCCACATAAAGCAAGACAATTGAGCATTAACCGAGTGATAATTTGTAATTTTACTTATTGAAAATTGGCCAGAATGCATCTCCAGACATCTGGAAGCCCAGGGCTTCACAGCCACTGGAGACGTGGGATTCGATAGCCATACCAATGAACATGATCAAATTATCACATCAGTATTGGAGAGAGAAGTAGCACTGAGTCTGGAAAGGAAGTGTTTACTTTGTTGACACAAGCAGTCTTCTAGTCCCCTTATGTCAAGTGCATTATGCAATAAGTCAACCACTTCTCAACATACAGGCATACAATATGTAGGCCTGCAAGATAACGGAGCATATCAGTGTTACAGTATGTCTATTTGACCAAAATGCCATGAATTCAAGCTTTTTTGATCCTTGCAATTCCCCATACAGTATCACACCATACTGATGGCAGCATGTTTTCTCTGATTGCATTTTAGTTATGTGTGCAAGCAGGGGCTGATGTAGCCTAGATTTCGATATCTTTAGCTGACAATACCCCCATTGCCACATATGCCAGTGCTAGCAACACAAATGTCCTTTCAATCCATTTTTAAACCATAATATTAATAAAATTTTGAATTGCGAAATGAAATATAAATAAAGCAATATGTTGATGGGCCGAAATCCATATGGGAGATAGCCTTTGTCAAACAAGATCACAATAATAAACTTCATGAAGAGCCAATAAATTGTGCTATATAAGTTTACGCTCTATAGTGCCATCCAATGATTAACAAATATTACCTACATGATGAAGAAAATTCCCAGATCTGGCCTTGGGAATCTAGATATTGGACTTAATTCATGAGAATTTTACAAATTTAAAAATAAATGGCCATTTGGCTTACAAGGGATGTGAATTATATCACTGGAAATGTTATATTCATGTTTAGCAACCTAGAACTATTTTTGCCTGATTCAAAGAAGTAAATTTCCATTTTTGTGGAAAACAATCTTATTTTGAGATGCAAAAACGCGCCTCCATGATCCCGCCAACACCGCAAAAATTTGATCAGTCCTTTGCCTATCCTGCAAGATCATTATACCCAGATTTCATGGAAATCAATCAAGTTGTTCAGAAAATATCGTGTTACACAAGTTTACCTGCGTTCATGTCTATAGTGCCAACTAGTGATGACTAAATACCACGAAAAACAAGCAGGTGAAATCTAAAGCCCTCGGGAGATGGCACACAAGAGTTCAATGGAAAAAACTTGAAAATGGTTATGGAGGTTTTGACGTTAAGTCAGATAATTGTGATTTTTCATTTAAATCACAGTTTGGTTTGCACCAAAAGGGAATTATCACGTTGGCAATCCTATATTTATGCTTGGCAACCTAGAATAGAATAATTTTTAAATATTTCTCCAAGCGAATTGGTAAATTTTCATTCCACGAAAAACAATTTTTTGAGAGGCAAAAAACATGCCTTAATATTTATGCCGGCTACATTAAAACCTTTTTCAGTACAATGCCTATCCTTCAAGACCATTGTACTGAAATTTCATAGAAATCAAAGAAGCCATTCAGGCGAAATCGTCAGAGAACGGTTCACCTATGCTATGACTACAGGGCCACCTACATGTAGTTGTGAACAGCGGCTATCAAAGCACAACCAGACAAATTTCCCAGACCTAAGAAGATAGCACACAAAGTCTGACCTGAAAATATTTACCGATTTCAGAGATATTCACGTTTAAAGTCGCGGCGGCGGTGGATCCGTTTCTCATGAAAACATGAGCATCCACTTTGTGGAAATGCTCTAAATATGTGTGGTTTCCGGGTGTGAAGGAATAAGGTACCAAACGTCGTGATACGACTGAAATGGTGTTGAAAGCGACGTTATTACGGTTTTTACAACAGCGTTAACTTTCAACATTAGTATATTACTTTTAGAATAAGAATGGATTTCGAATGTTCGTTCCATCGCAATAAAGAATTTGTTCGGCAGTATTCTGCTCTTGTCCATTACAGTGGCGAAATGCACGCAGCGAAACGGTCGCATTGATAGCTAACCTTGGAAAGTACCATTGCTTCACGAGATTGTGGGTAGTAAAACACAACAACCTTGCAATTGAATGCTTCCCTTTATGGGCGTGTGAGCTAACACATGTCTGCATGTTACACGAAATGTGGAGACAGACCGTGTTTATCGTATGGCGACTACAGTTGGTGTAGTGTTATATAGCGATCCGGACAGAAAATCGTTGTATTTCAGATTCCATTTCCTTGCCTGGCCTCCTCGTCAAGCGAAAAATTGCAAGCAACATCTGTTCGATCAGCCCTTGTTTATTAGAATCACCGGCAAAGTTAACTGCTTTCGTTTCTAAAATCATTTAAATTCAATGCCTGGTTATATGCACTGCATCTCGGCTCATCCTTGCCTTGAAAATGTGCAAAATAGAGGAGATTTCTTGTATATTGATCATGTAATGAGGAGAATAACTCATTCCATATTGAATATACCAAGGGCATATATAATATATTTTATCAGTTGGAATAAATTCCATGACATTTAGTAAATACAATTCAATTTCATAGTATAGTTAGGCCATCGGGCATTGGTTTCAGCAAGCCAGTATATACTGCGTAGTGATAATGATAAATTGTTTCTATTCTCGGGATAAAAATAAAATTGGTTGCAATTGTTTTAAACTGTAAAGAATTATCCTTTTTGCCATTTTCCAAGATTTTCCATGGTATACTAATTCGTTAGTAAAAGACGGAACATTATTATGTGATTGGTGCTTTTGGTTTAGAAAGACGAAATACCGATTTTTTTTTGTCTACGGTACTGCATGTAACATAAAACATTCGCAATATTACGGTTCGTATTTGAGCGTGGGGCTTTCAATGATAGGCGTTTACTATCAGACATATCGTCGAATTTTCATTTTAAGGCAGCAAAGATTTTGTCCAGCATTGCTTCGTTCCCGTTCTACACTGCAATGTATTTCAACAGACAACAGAATACTATAAAACGCAAAAATTAACAGCACTAAACTTGACGTCGCACTACATGCCGTGCCGGCAGATTTAGATGTTTCATTGAACGAATGCGGTGGAAATTAAGATCACTTGGATGGGATTAAACATTCGACAACAAAAGACAATGGCTTCTGCTGAAAGACCACGCTCTACTAAGAACCGTAGTGATGGATAAGAGCAGCAAACTGCCGAAAAATGTCTTCATTGCGATGGAATGAACATTCGAAATCCTTTGTCATTCTAAAAGTAATATGCTAATGTTGAAAGTTAACGCTGTTGTAAAAAGCGTAATGAATCATATTCACTCACTCGTCCTGTTAAAATGCAGCCCTATCTATATATATGAAAGATGAGCCACAGCTTGTCTCCTATGTTATTGGTGAATATCAGATACATATCAATTGTTGGCCGTTCTCTAAATTTACACTTTAAAATAAGACTCTTTGGCGTCTGTATCCTAGTTAAATGTTTTTGAAAGTAGAACATACAATATCACCATAATACATAATTGGTCAAATCGTACAACAGTTTAGCAACATCTTGTGTGATAGAAGGTCTTAGATGACTTACAGAAATTTTATCGCACATATTATTAATGCGAACATCTCATTTAAGATTACTGTCAAACCACAGATTTTGATTTTAAGTTCAAAGACTTGCTTACCTGCTATAGTTGAACTAAAATATCCGGAAGAAAGTAATCTTTCTTCTTATTCTAAAACAAAAGTATTTGGGCTTAAAAATATGTATTGGGCTCAGAAATATGTATTTGGCGTTTTGTCTTGATACGAACAGTAAAATGAATAACGGGGTATGCAAATGACATATAGATGCCCCAAGAATCTTACCATAGACATAAGCTATTGCTGCGCATTCCAAGAATACTATCAACATAAGAATTCGCCCACCACAGTACCACTCAAATAGCTGTTCTATATACACACCACCCTGTAAAACAAAACATACGCATTGAAAAGTAATGGATGCACTTTCAGACAAATATGAAGGAAAAATCAAAATCACCGAAAGACATTGGATGCCACTGTTTTCCATCTGAGAATCGTAGGTGGCACTTTCTAGTAATTTACGAAAACACTCCGGATTGCCAAATTCTATTAATATCGCTTGTACAATTAACGGATCTCTCATAAGATGTCTTTGTTTTACTGAACTTGGATTGATCCACAGAAACAGAAGTCTGACCTCTTAGTTTAGATTTATTCATTTAAAATCTCAGAAAAGTCATGCGAATGAAAGGAGAATTTCCCTCAAGTCCCCTTGGGTTCCGCTACAGTAACGCTGGTCCGATTTTCACACAGTTCCAGAGCCCATAGTCTGGATATTGTCCCATTCTTTCAGAAACGCGTACAGTCCATCATGGCCTGGACATGGATACCATTGCCTCTAATTACGCTATCCATGCAGTGTATATCTAAGTTCGACCGAACTGCTGTTGAAAGCGGGGACGGGACATCATTTGCAAGAAAATTATCAGCAGAGAATAATTAGTTAATGAATTGTCTTTACCTCTGTCACCATTGATAATCCAACTAGGAACCACGCTAAGCACATGACACCTGCGAATATCTCCTTATTAGGACTGCCTCTTAACAGGCGTGGAAACAAATCTGAGACTGCAATGATGAACGCCTCGCAATGTGCAAACTGTCACAAAAAAGAAGAAAAAGAATACATATAAGAGAAACCATTCAAAAATATTTTGAATTTGCAATGTTGTAGACATTAGCAAGCCACAAATAAAAAAATTGATATGAAATTTGTCAGTATTGGAAATCATTATTATTATTATTGTTGAATTTTTTTAGCAATTGAGCACGAAAGATACGCTTTAAGCTATGAAAATTTCATTGAATCCGAAAATCAGAGACATCTCTTGGGAATTGCACAGTATTTGCTTCTGAATACGTCCTGTTAAATTAAGTTCAGTACAATTACAGATATTCAGGTAAGTTACATTTTTCCCCCACCACCATTGTATACCGCGTTTAACATATATGCAACAACGTTAAATACATATGGCAGAGTATATAACATATTAGATTAGGCTGATATGATAATCAGCTTTGCCCTCGGAATTCGTACTTAAATATTATTCCTGTGAAAAACCTTGTAAAAAATTCAAATGAACCTTGAACCGTCTGATCATCAGATTGATGAACCCTCAATTTACCTTAGACTTTTGACAATCAATCGGCCGACTATCACTGAGTCGTAAATATTTTCGATTTTGCAGATTTCAAAACTATTCCTATTCCGATGAGACTTATCAGAATATGAATATGGCGCTCATATGAACAGTCACAACCAAAGCGTGACTGAGATACATTATTCTCTAAATGACGACTTTACAACGATTATTATGGATTAGGAATACTGATCAGCGATACGAATTATATATATTTGGAACATCATGATGTCTTGCCGGCATCATTGAAAACTGTTTACCGCTTATCTCTTGCAGGAAACTAGCATATATTTATGTATACTATGATTGTCTTTTTTGAATTTGGTGCTAATACTGTTCTATGGAATATGGAATAGGTCTTTGGATTATGGACGCGGATATTCTTTACTGGACGACGGCTGAATTATGAATGACGGACCAGCCGCTTGTTATTCTATAAAAATTATTGTTTCCTACAAGGTTCTCAAACATGTCACAAATGAAAGTACAGTGCGGGTTATCGGATATTTCTAAATATCTGGAGGGGAATCATCTGGGGCATGGGGCAAGACGGGTGTCTCTTCGGGTTCCTGCGAAAAAGGAGGTTGGGGTGGACCCGGGGGAAATATTCATACCCCTTTCAAAGTATGCATGACATCCAATCGGATCGGATTGGAGGGATTTCTGTCGTCCGATTCTCTAAATGGGAAACCAGGGACCGGACAAATTTGGTAAGTTTAAATCTCTTAATTACATATCCGAAATTCAGGAATATTTTATGTATTTATCCAGACTACCCCTTTAACTAGACCTCAGTATGAGGCAAATGTTGCAAAAATTTTTTCCTGAATCCACACAGCAACACACGATTTTGGAAACTGGGTATGAAGCAGGCAAACTATCTGTAAGCATTTTTGTATCATTGAGGATGTACCAAGGTCTGATTCAAGGCAGTAGAGGACGTTCATTTTCCTGCTCTTATGAGGCTATGACATGGTGATTTGTCAAATTATTCAAAACAAGCTGAATTTGCTAACAAAAGTACCCAGACATCTCAAAATGGGATATACTGGTGGTTCGATAGTGTGATAGGACTGACCAAAAAGTTGGCATTTTAGATTCAACGGTTGGAAGGTTCAAAGTGCTCCCGAGGTTGAAAATTATGCCTCTGACATCCTCCAAAACTCATTCTGGGTTCAATATCAACAAGATGGAAACTTGTAAATGGCTAAAACGTGAATTTTCAATAATATTCCCCGCCCCCACCTCGATTCCCCGCCCCCACCCCCTCCTGGAAATAGGACTAGAAAGGCTCAGTTTATCTGTTATACTGCTAATATTTTCTAGAAAGTATGGTGTCCTCATGTTTTTATTACATATTCAACAAGAACTAGTTTAGTTTCATATAGCAACATGGAGGAAAATTTGACCTTGGGACGTTTGATTTATTGAGATCAAACAACAACGAAATTCAAATTTTCCTATGTATTCAGTGTTATGGCTTTTAAAATGGTATACATGCATTTGGCTGCCATATTTTGTTAACGAGTATGGTGACCCCCATTTTTCTTTCGTGGATCATCTTCTTTTATACTTCAGCGTCTTAATTAAAAAAACATTCAGCGTCTTCAAATGAACGTCCTCTACTGCCTTAACCAACTGCCTTATCAGCTTTTACTAACTATAGCCTAGATGTAGTGTCACCATTTTGAACATTGCCAGTATCCACGGAACTAGACTCACACCGACTCCCGCCTGGACTGCGATATATCCACTACAGACCACCAACTAGCTGGGAAAGGTATTTTGTTCCGTTCTGTCCAACTGTTATGTGAAACAGTTGATCTCCGTTACGCATGCTGATGTAATTCGCACATTTCAGCCAACCTTTATTTGAAATACAGTGTTGACCTATGAAAATTTCCCTGTCTAATCACAAAATATTCAGAGCTTCAAATAGAGGCTATGGAAGATGGGTGCTTCGAAATAGTGTTTTACAGTCTGTATCATAAGACACACTAGCTTATAGTATTGGACCCTTCTACGGAGGGCCAATGATAGGCTGATGCAGCAACAACAACATTTTCCCAGTTAGACGCCAGATTTTGAAATCGAAAACGAGGCCGTGCAATGTCATCGGTCAACTGAGAGAGTCACGTAGTTGTGTATGAAGATTGGGGTGGCTCCTATCAATAGTGATCCAATGAGAATGCTCGTCTTAGTTCAAAATCGCGGGGGTCGAATGACCAATCACTGAAGGGGAGACAGCTGGCACAGTACACTATCACTGTCTGTTAATATCTTGATTTAACAGAGAGTACTACAGTCTAAAGACACACATGTATGATCAAACAAAAGTAAAGCGGTAATCCGCCGTAGCGAGTCTTACTAAATACCTGACTGTCAATACCGACAAATATTAGGGTCAGGAAAAAGACCACGGACCATAGAGGCGCGACCGGCATCTGTGACATAGCTTCCGGGTAGGCGACGAAGGCTAAGCCGGGACCTGCGAGACAGTACATTTGAAAAATGGAACAAAATAATTATTGGGATAATATATTGTCATAGACAGACACACTTTGGTAGTCTATGATCTATGTGTTATGCTCCAGGCAGATTGGGACTCGGGAACATTCGGAAAGACAGTGTCAAGAGCCTTTCATTTCTAACTTTTTCACATCCTCTCCGAAAACGATAGGAATTAAGAACTTTATAGTAAGAACCTTCCATTTTCATGTTATTCACATCCTCACCGAGAATTGTGTACATCGGTGCATGGTATCAGGGAATTATTGCACTTAATACAGTAACTGGAATAACTTTGACGTGCTAGTAGACGTGTGCCTAAAATCCTTTAGAATGTTTGGTAAATACAATGAACGATTCCAGGACCAGACTATGCCAGCGAATATCCAAACTGGGTTCATAGTGAATAACTTCAGTACATCTGAAATTCCTGGACTTCCAAACTGCGTAGAGCATATAATTATACATTGCTACGTGAGTGGTATTGATATAAATAGAGTTATAGCCAATATAGAAAGTGAAACTGAAAGTATATGTTGCACATACCAGAGCCAGCCACTTCGCTGATGGATAGGTTTTGTTGTTTCGCCATGAATCCCAATACGGAGAAAATCACAAAACCAGAGAGAAAACTCGTGAAAGAGTTAACTGCCACAAATATCAGCAAATGTCTGCAAAAAAGTAAAAGGGCTTATTTGACAGCATCGGTACATGTATATAGCGGGATATAAAGACCACAAAGCACAACACAAGGGAATAGAGACACATTACACATGAGAACAGAAACACAGAACACAAGGGAATAGAGACACATTACACATGAGAACAGAAACACAGAACACAAGGGAATAGAGACACATTACACATGAGAACAGAAACACAGAACACAAGGGAATAGAGACACATTACACATGAGAACAGAAACACAGAACACAAGGGAATAGAGACACATTACACATGAGAACAGAAACACAGAACACAAGGGAGTAGAAACACATTACACATGAGAACAGAAACACAGAACACAAGGGAATAGAGACACATTACACATGAGAACAGAAACACAGAACACAAGGGAATAGAGACACATTACACATGAGAACAGAAACACAGAACACAAGGGAATAGAGACACATTACACATGAGAACAGAAACACAGAACACAAGGGAATAGAGACACATTACACATGAGAACAGAAACACAGAACACAAGGGAATAGAGACACATTACACATGAGAACAGAAACACAGAACACAAGGGAATAGAGACACATTACACATGAGAACAGAAACACAGAACACAAGGGAGTAGAAACACATTACACAGGGATGTAAAACACATTACTCAGGCGAATAAAAAAAATACAAAATATGCAGCATCAGATGACGAATGGAAGGAAATATATATGTACATTAAATTTGTTCTAATCGATGCAGTATACTGAGTGGCAGCTTTATGCAGGTAAAATATATCTAGTTATAAGGTTTATCTCCGTGAGGAAAGTTATATTTACTGTATGGGTGTGATTCTCAATTGATTTTCTTGATAGAAGCCGGAGGAAGAGGGGAACAGGTGATGTGAATGGGTGGAGAGGAAGATGAAAAAGGTGGAGGCTGGCAGGAGAACGAGAAAGGCCGTAATCTGAATGATAAGGAGGGGAAGGAGACGAGAAGGGGGAGATGGACGAGGAAGAAGAGTAATGTGTTATAATTTTACAGGTGACCCGATGTTCCGATGGATGGATTCGTGGAGGACGATAACCGGGAGCAAGTGGATGATTATGAGGAACATGAAGGTGAGATTCACAAAACCCCTCAGCTCCCCCCAGGCAAATGAGAAATATGCTGAGAATGTGCAACATTTTATGGCTGTATTTACTAATCATCCAAAATTGTAATTTTTAGAGCATATCATTAATTCTGCAGATATAACAGCTACATTCGAGAATATATAACAAAATCATGGATTATTAGACCCAAAAGGGGCATAACTCTATAAAATAAGGGCCGAGACGAATACTTTTTTGTAGGCTTCTAGAATACAAGTAGATAAATTAGTTTCCAAAATTTGGTAGCTGTACCGAACACAATTCTGGTTACATTCAAGCATATTCAAAAGAATTATACTCGAAAAGGGGCATAACTCCATAAAATAAGAGCCGAGATGATGAGTTTTTTTGTACGCTTCTAGAATACAACCAGATAAATAAGTTTCCAAAATTTAGTAGTTGTACCAAACATAGGTCTGCAGATATAACATTACATTCAACTAACTATATATCACAAAATCAGGTATTATTACATTCAAAAAGGCACATAACTCATAGAACGACTACTTTTTTGTATGCATCTAGAATACAATTAGATAATAATTACCTCATAATTTGGTAGCTGTACCAAACAGAGTTGATTAGATATAATTGGTTACCTTCAAGTATATATCACAAAATCAGAGATTATTGCACCTGAGAAGGGATAACACTCCGTAAAATAAGGGCTGAGGCGACTATTTTTCTGTTGGCTTCTAGCCTAGAAGTAAGTTTCTATGAGTAAGTTTTCAAAATGTAGTAGCTGTATCAAACAAAATTCTGCAGATATAGTTGGTTACATTCAAGCTCATATCACAAAATAAAAAACTAGAGCCTATGGGCTTTAATGAGATCTGGTAGCTGGGTTATTGGGGTATAAGTTTGTAATGAAATAAACGCACAATTATATATTTAATTTCAAGTTAGGCACAGGTGGCACCAGGCACGAATGTATGTGGCTAAAACGCAATCACAAGTTACATCCTGTGACAAGGTACCCGAAGGGCCGTTCGCGCCATAAACGCATCCTTTAAACGTTTTAACTTTTTAAACGTTTAAAAATTGTAAAGCTTTAAAAAGTTTAACTTGAACCAGCCAATCAGATGTTATGAACTGACATTTTCCTGTTAAGAAGCAAACGTTTCCAGTTGTAAATTCGCGAATTCAGACGTTTCGTGTCAAAAGAAAAATTCGGTCTTTTAAAGGTTTCCCGTTAAAAGGATAACGTTTTCGGTTGTGATCGTCCAATCAGATTTTTTATTTGGGCCGCGTGTATTCCAACATCTACACCAACACGTGCAAATCTCCACTGGCAAACGTTTCCGGTATGTAGTGTATTTTAACCAATGAAAACTGTTCTTACAAATTAGATTTTGGAGAATATCTTTGGCACCGGGACAATTTGCGCAAGACATGATGCACGGTGGGCATGAGGAATACAATATGCGCGAATATTTGTAAGGGTTATTTTGATTGGTTCAAACATACTACATAGCGGAAACGTTTTGCCAGTAGACACGTGTTGATGTTGAGGTTAGAACATACGCAGCAGCGATAAAAAATCTGACTGGACGATCACAACCGGTAACGATTTCCCTTAAACCGGAAACGTTTAAAAGTCTCGAATATTACTACTGGAAACGTTTGCCTTTTGACAGGAAACGTCTAAAGTATTGGACGTTACAACAGCAAACGACAGGAAAGGTCTTCCAAATGTCAATTCATGACATCTGATTGGTTGGTGCAAGTTAAACGTTTAAATTTATTAAACGTTTGGATTTATGGCGCGAACGGCCCTTCTTAAAAGGTACATGTACCGAGATAACGAAGTTGAACATACCAAAGGAAGGCAGTCCTAGGATAAAAGTAACTTCGAAAATGGAAGCCGAAATATAGAATATTATATCACAATGACTTCCATTTCGGAGTTACTTTTATTGTAGTTTATGTGAAAATGATCTGTGGGAACAATGAATGGTAGTCCTATAATGAGGGAAGTTGCACACGTTACGATAACCATGTGTTACCCAATTACTTTCCGTCCAATTAGACACTACAGTAGGTGCTCATCCAACCTGGACTCAACCAAAATAGTTGAATTTTGCTCTTTATCTTGATACATAATTCCTCCAATACGCCAGTTCGGGATTCCAGATGAACACCATGACCACCATGTTAATTTAACCACCATAAAGAAAGCAATATGATAACTTCTTTAACATGGTATTGTTGGTGTTGCGTGTGTTGCGTTGAAACTGCAAACTGACCTGTTGAGAATTCGATGGAAAAAGGGGCCAGTGGAATGAAGTCTAGGCCTAAATACCCACAGCGGATTAAGGCCAGTTTGTACAGAACATACATGTACCTAGGGGTAAATAGAAGAGATTATATCTAGGGGTAAATAGAGATTGATTTAGTGTTATGAGTGAGAAGGGCTGGACATCAAGGTTGATGATGGTTATATCACAAGTTAGGATAAGACAAGACATGTATTACACTTTCTGTATATCCCACAGGTTGACTGGTGGAGTGCAAGATAGGAAAAGATTATAAGATATGTTACAGCTTGCTCTTGTGAGAAAAGCAAACAGTGGCCTGCAAATTAAAGGTGATAATGAGACAATGGTGGCCAGGTTGGCTGCTATGGTAGAGCATCTCTCACATATACACCTAACCAGCTAAACTGTATATTTTTCTCAGCAGAGTCCAAGCTTTGGTAAAGTGACGATACCAGTCTGCCATACTTTAGAGCGTATTAATCTCATATTTTGTGGGAAAACAATGAACAGATAATATTTGATGCAGATAAGGGATCAAATATATGCCAAGTGACTATTAGTGATTAAATATAGACATACAAAAGCCTTTTAACCACTAAGGATCCTCAAAATTCATCTCTGTGGAACTACTTTCATGCAGCGTAAGGCTATCCCGTGAGTCGGTTTGCACTTTTGTCCATTTCCCTACAGCATTCTAAAGAGCCTCTGGCTGACACCATCTGTAAATGAGCATAACTCTGTAAAAATATCGGCCGAGTGGAGCCATTTTCGAGAGGCGTCTGACTTATAAACTAAGATGAATGTAACTCTGAAGATTGAAGTCATGGTGGTACGTGATATGATACTATATTTCGGCTATATTTTATGCCATCATCAGGATCGTATGAGCACCTGTTTCATACAGAATATATATATATACAGTGTGAAAACAATAGTATGAAAAACAATGGTATGACAGAAAGAAAAGTAGACAAATTGACCAATGAGGACTCAACACAAAGAGCCTGGAGTGATATATGCTCATGTGAGTTCACTTGAAGACAGTAAGGTCTTTTGAGGCTTTTAATCCATGATTTAATTCAGGAGATCTAGTTTTTATAGCTAGGGCTTTTTTAAATAACAATTCGTCCCAATGTTTAGCAAAGGCTATTATTTTGACATCTTGTAATAAAAATCGGCAGTAAGCTGAAAAACACCGTGCTGATTGTTTGGTAGTCTATCAGGTAGCCCATTAGATTCCCAATATGTTGAAATTGTTTACAGTTCATAACATGTGATTTGATCTCACTATTCCCTTGTGCATGTTCCTCTAACCGGGTGTTACGCGAATATGAGTTATGGTGGGATGCGTTATTCGTCTCAACAGGGGAATGACAGGTAAAAGGAGGACGAGAATGCAGAGAAGAAGAAGATGGAACAGGGGTAATGAAGGAAGAGAGTTGGGAATAATGGCCAGAATGATTAAATCGAGAAGGAATGGAAAATAACAAGAGAAGAGGAAACGCGGATGAAAAAGGTTGTGTTCTTTTCCCTGGAGGATAAACACGTGGTGACGAGTGATTGGAAGGCAGACAAAGAACACAAGAACGGGACGGAAAAAAAGAAAGAGGACGAGGAGAGAAGAGAAAGAAGAATAAGAATGTGGGGAAAGCCGAATGACATATTAATCAAGATTGGCGATCAGATACTGATAGACCTACAATCATAGTTCAGTTGTGGTGGATGACAGAGCTGACTGATATTTGAGAGGTAGAAGAAGTGAAGGTTGTGGTAGCCTGCAAACGAGGAGGAGGAGGAGGAGGAGGAGCCGGGTAATGACAGTGAGAAGATGACAGAGTACTTACTGTATGTTTGACATACGAGTAGGAGAGTTTACTGAAGTTTGACGATCAACACGAAGACAAGAAGGGGTGGGGAAGATTGATAATCAAGAGGGTGAGATGTATTGAACGTCTCTGTTTTCATTCTATTGTAGACGATGAGTAGAAGGTGACTGAAGTAGTAGAAGAGCATGTAAACGACAACGAAAGGGAGTAAAAGGGAAGAAAAGCGGATTGGGATGATCGATGTACAAAAAGCACAGGTGTGGAACAGAAGACAGTGGACTGCGTTATATATTCTTGAAGGACACGGATGTGGAGATGACGTTTCGAGAGGTGAAGGGACAATGACGGCGACAACGAGTTCAGAGAGCAGGCGTGGGGTGGAGGGAGTTGGAGGGGAACGGCGAAACGAGAGATTGGGGAGTGAACGAAAAAGTAGCAGGAAATACGTTTGTCCTTGCCTTGGCAGAGTATGCGAATATCAACGATGAAGAGGTGAAGGAGGGGAAGAGGAAAACGACAGCATCGGCGTGTGGGTGGGGTAAGAACTATGCGAATGAGAAGAAGAGCCGAGTAAAGGCAGTGGAGCGAACAGATGTTAGATGAATTAAAGCAGGGGGAGTAAGATGACGGCGAGGGAGAAGAAGGAGAATGGTATGGAAGACGGTAGCGGCCACTCGCCTTCTCGCATACTCGCCCTGTAATTTGCTGACACGAGAAGTCGAGAAGTCGAGAACGCGAGGCGAGAAGTCGAGATTGCGAGGCGAGAATTCGAGAACGCGAGGCGAGAAGTCGAGATTGCGAGGCGAGAAGTCGAGAACGCGAGGCGAGAAGTCGAGAAGTCGAGGCGAGAAGTCGAGATTGCGAGGCGAGAAGTCGAGAACGCGAGGCGAGAAGTCGAGATTGCGAGGCGAGAAGGCGAGATCTTTTTCGACTTCTCGCCTTCTCGTCTTTGCTTTGTAGCAAAAAGGCGAGAAGTCGAGAAGGCGAGCATGCGAGAATGGACGGATTCTCGCGTTCTCGACTTCTCGCCTTCTCGCCCTTTAAAAAAAAGGGCGAGAAGGCGAGAAGGCGAGCATGCGAGAATGGACGGATTCTCGCGTTCTCGCGTTCTCGCCCTTTAACCCTATCTGGCCTGGGCTTTTTGGGACCTGTCCAGGCCTGGGGGGGGGCCGAAATGGCCCCCCCTAATTATTTTTCTTACCCCTGGAGCTAGGGGTCTGAAACTTATTACACTATACCCTTGGGTCAAGCTCTACCAGAAAATGTAAAAAAATCCAAGATGGCCGCTTTGATGACGTCACAGTGACGCCATTTTGAAAAACGGCATTTTTTGGTCGATTTTTCGGTCAGATTTTCCGAATTTTTATTTTTGCAATTTCTCCACAAAAACTGCATGAAAAATTAGCAAATATTAATGTGATATGAAATAAAATAGTTTTTGCCCACTTTTCACTGCAGAAAAGCAGAAATTTTGAAGAAATATGACAAAACCATCACTTTTCTGGTACACCACGTGGCCGCCATCTTGAATTTACCCATGATCCTCTGCTCGGGGGGTTATGATAATAGGCTCAAAATGACCCCAATAAGACAAACGATAAAGTCACGGAGTTTCAGCTCCCCATTTTTTGCCGTTCCGGAGATAGTGCAGAAAGTTTGGTAGGGGGGGCCATAATGGCCCCCCCCCCCAGGCCAGGTAGGGTTAAAAAAAAAGGGCGAGAAGGCGAGAAGGCGAGCATGCGAGAATGGACGGATTCTCGCGTTCTCGCGTTCTCGCCCTTTTCAAAAAGGCGAGAAGTCGAGAAGGCGAGCATGCGAGAATGGACGGATTCTCGCGTTCTCGCGTTCTCGCGTTCTCGCCCTTTTAAAAAAGGCGAGAAGTCGAGTAGGCGAGCATGCGAGAATGGACGGATTCTCGCGTTCGCGACTTCTCGCCTTCTCTTCCCGGCAAGGCGAGAAGGCGAGAAGGCGAGCATGTGAGAATGGACGGATTCTCGCGTTCTCGCGTTCTCGCGTTCTCGCCCTTTAAAAAAAAGGGCGAGAAGGCGAGAAGGCGAGAAGGCGAGCATGCGAGAATGGACGGATTCTCGCGTTCTCGCGTTCTCGCCCTTTTCAAAAAGGCGAGAAGTCGAGAAGGCGAGCATGCGAGAATGGACGGATTCTCGCGTTCTCGCGTTCTCGCGTTCTCGCCCTTTTAAAAAAGGCGAGAAGTCGAGTAGGCGAGCATGCGAGAATGGACGGATTCTCGCGTTCGCGACTTCTCGCCTTCTCGCCCTTTTAAAAAAGGCGAGAAGTCGAGAAGGCGAGCATGCGAGAATGGACGGATTCTCGCGTTCTCGACTTCTCGTCTTCTCGCCCTTTTCAGATTAGGCGAGAAGTCGAGAAAGCGAGAACATTCTCGACTTCTCGCCTTCCGGTCACTTATACGCGTGATCAGTTTCCTGTTCAGAACCGCTGCAAAAAAAAACAAAAAAAAAACCCCAGAAAAAACCCAGTACCGTACGTCAGACCATGTGTTCTTAGTAGGTCTGTTATAGATCTGTGCCTTAATCAAGGGAAGAAATTTTTCTGTGCTTTTATCGACTATTAAAATAAGCCTTCGATACTGTACGGGGTCCAGGGCTTTTTGTGAAACTTTTTAAAAGTGGAATTGATGGAAAAATTATACGTGTTATTTTTAAGATGTATCATAGCATTAAATCATGTGTTGTCAAGGATGGTGGTCCAACAAGGGGACTTCTTACATCAAGTTATTACTTTTCTTGTATGCAGACGATACAGTGTTAATAGGGGTCAATGCGGAAGACCTGCAATCCTCACTGAACAATTTGTTAGGTTTTCGTGAAACCTGGAAGTTGCAAATAAACTGTCAAAAACCTAAGAAAGTTATCTTCAGCAAGCGTAAAGCTAACTACAGAAACTTTTCATTTCACATTGATAACGAGCAGCTCGAAATTGTTGACAGTTACAAATATCTTGGCATTTTGTTGTTTTTACAATGGTAACTCCCATCAATGTTGGAAATATCTGTTTGAACAAGCTAGAAAGGCTATGTTTGCTATGATAAAAAGAACTAGATGTCTAGATCTGGCAATCGATGTTCAATTAAATCTTTTTGAGTGTATGATTATACCCATTTTGTTGTATTTATGTGGCGTACTCGCACGCCTATTGCACAGATATTCGGTGAATTCGGCAAATCCTCTCTTAGTATTAAAATTAATCTGCGTATGGTTAAATTCGGGGTTACCCTCTTATTAGACACACAAGCTAAGGACTCCAGCGCTATATATGAGGCTCTGTTTCATTTTCATAATTCAGATGTCTTTTCTTCCAAATGGTTATTGTTAAAGCAATATTTGAATCCTGTGGGCTGAATTACATTTGGCTTAATCAAAACTTTAGAAGTTTGAATTGGCTGAATGATACTGTCAAGCAAAGACTGACTGATCGACATTCTCAGAAATGGGAGACTACACTATCTGAGAGCTCAGTTTATGTATTGTACAAACAGTTTACACCAAAGAAACTTGTGGACGATTATATGCTCAAATTTCCTTTCAGTAAAGCTGTAGCATTATGTAGGTTTAGGACTGGCAACCATTGACTTCCTGTTGTTACTCGTAGATTTAGAAATGTCACTCAAACCGAACTTTTATGTACCAAATGTACTATGACAACGGTTGGTAATGAATACCAGTTTTTAATCGAGTGTCCACTTTTACAAGATATTAAAGGGCGAGAAGGCGATAAGGCGAGAAGGCGAGAACATTCTCGACTTCTCGCCTTCCGGTCTCTTATACGCATGATCGAAGAGACCGGAAGGCGAGAAGTCGAGAATGTTCTCGCCTTCTCGCCTAATCTGAAAAGGGCGAGAAGGCGAGAAGTCGAGAACGCGAGAATCCATCCATTCTCGCATGCTCGCCTTCTCGACTTCTCGCCTTTTTTAAAAGGCGAGAAGGCGAGAACGCGAGAATCCGTCCATTCTCGCATGCTCGCCTTCTCGACTTCTCGCCTTTTTTAAAAGGGTGAGAAGGCGAGAAGGCGAGAACGCGAGAATCCGTCCATTCTCGCATGCTCTCCTTCTCGACTTCTCGCCTTTTTGAAAAGGGCGAGAACGCGAGAACGCGAGAACGCGAGAATCCGTCCATTCTCGCATGCTCGCCTTCTCGCCCTTTTTTTTAAAGGGCGAGAACGCGAGAACGCGAGAACGCGAGAATCCGTCCATTCTCGCATGCTCGCCTTCTCGCCTTCTCGCCCTTTTTTTTAAAGGGCGAGAAGACGAGAAGTCGAGAACGCGAGAATCCGTCCATTCTCGCATGCTCGCCTTCTCAACTTCTCGCCTTTTTGCTACAAAGCAAAGACGAGAAGGCGAGAAGTCGATAAAGATCTCGCCTTCTCGCCTCGCAATCTCGACTTCTCGCCTCGCGTTCTCGACTTCTCGCCTCGCAATCTCGACTTCTCGCCTCGCAATCTCGACTTCTCGCCTCGACTTCTCGACTTCTCGCCTCGCGTTCTCGACTTCTCGCCTCGCAATCTCGACTTCTCGCCTCGCGTTCTCGACTTCTCGACTTCTCGTGTCAGAAAATTACAGGGCGAGTATGCGAGAAGGCGAGTGGCCGCTACCGTCTTCCATAGAATGGTTATAGGAAGAAGGGCATGGGGAAGGGAAAGCTAGAACATAGGAAGTTTGTTTCTCTAGAGCGAGTAACCAGCACAAACCTTAGTGAGTTGTGGTGGAATGTGTTACAGCTGCCCAGAGCCGAGTGCACGGCCAAACCCAAGGTATAAGAATAAAACACCTGTATTCCGGCCTCTAACCATACCTGACGAATGAAAAGTATACGTGTCGTTATTTCTTCACTGCAGATGTAATACATGTATTTCACATATGAGACACCTGAGATGGGGTGCTAAATTGGAGCGATATGCACGACCCATAATCTTGAAAAATAGTCCCAATCACAACGAGAGACTAATAATGCAAGATGATTGAGAAACCCCAGATTAACTCTTCTGTGTTGTAAAGTAATTTTTTTGAGACACGAAATTGTTCTGATATAGATCGACCCCTTTTGCCTCCAATACGTCATCAGTGGCCCCGGAGTACGCGACCGAGCATCATCAGCAAATACCCCGACGACCGGAAGTGTCGAATCAAATGCACATCAGAAGGCATTGTTTGACTTAGTCGGTATTGTTCGACTAAGCTGTATATAACTGCATAACGGTACCACAATCTGTTATGAGAAGATCAGACGTAGCTGTCACAAACAACAGCATCATTAACAAACCCAATTATAAAATATAACATGAGGGTGAGACTCACAAAAATCCCTCGGCTTCCCCCAAGCAATTGAGAAATATGCCGAGAATGGGCAACATATTATGGCTATACTAATCATCCAGAATTTTCCTTTTTAGAAAATAACATCAATTAGGCAGATATAACAGCAACATTCAAGAATATATATGTATATCACCAAATCATATCTACATTAATACACAAAAAGGGTCATAGCTCCATAAAATAAGGGCCGGGACGATTATTTGTATTGTACGCTTCTAGAATACAACTAGATAAATAAGTTTTCAAAATTTAGCACCTGTGCCGAACCTGCAGAAATAACTCGTACATTCAACTGCAGATCACAAAATCGGAGATTATTACATCCGAAAGGGGCCTTAACTCCATACAATATGGGCCGATACAACTATTTTTTTTTGTAGGCATCTAGACTACAACTGGATAAAAAAGTTTCCTCATAATCTAGTAGATATACGAAACACAGTTAATTATATATAACTGATTACATTCAAGCATATATATATCACAAAATCAGAGACAACTTTACCCAAAAAGGGGCATAACTCAGTGAATAAGGGCCGAGGCGAGTAATTTTTTGTTGGCTTCTAGAATACAACAATATAAATAAGTTTCCAAAATAGTAGCTATATCGTACACAGATCTGCAGATATAGTTGGTTACATTCAAGCATATATGACAGAAATAGAAATTAATATATCTGTAAAGGGGCATATCTCCGAAAAATATGGGCAGAGTGGAGTCAATTTCGATAGGCGTCTGACTTCGCACTAGAAAATAAGTGTTCAAAATTTGGTGGTTGTGTTTCAAGCGGTTTTACCTAGAATGCGGTAACGGACTGGCGTAGATGGCAACGACAATACCCTGAGGCCAAACTGACCGAGGGGTGAAAAGCAAGCCCTCTGTGCAAGAGATAAAAGACACATAGAGGGCCGTGCCCGGAAGAAAACAAAATCCATTTCTGAGTCAAGAGACACGAGAAATGCGAATAAACAAATCCAGATGTAACTATTATTATTGAAGATAATCAGGATTATGTCCATGTAGACTAACGTAAATACTTCTCTCGAGGCAATATGAAAGGAGTGATCGCAAAAATCATGGACGCGATAATAGATTCTTTTGTTGACGCGTTGATATTTTTCGATTAAGGGTTTACATTTCTCACCTTGCTATATGATGTAGTTATATCACTGACACGTCTTATTTTAAGGCTGACGCGTTTTATTTCTGGTTTGACGCGATTTTATTTAGAAGATCGCGCTATTTTATTCTATCGATGCACACGTGATTCAAGTTTGGGACTGCGATTTTCTTTTAGTGTTTGCAAAGGTAAGCCAGGGCGATCACATCACGATTTTATCATATTTATTGTATTTTTTTCCGGACGCATTCAACATTAAGCTACTTCTTCCTTCTACTCAATACAATACATTTTAGTCCCTGACGCAATAACTCGTTACTATTCTTCTCAACATTTACCAGAGATATATTTCCTCTGTCTTTTATTAATTTAAAACCAGGAAATCGACTACTTTTTTCATATCTCTAGACTGAGCTATGTAAGAGGTGGGAAAATTGACGAGGTCTGGTGACTAAAAAGCAACCATATGTCTCAACAAGAAAGCCCCTCCCCCCCCCCCTCGGCACCTCGCATTAGGAATAAAATACGGAGGATTAAAAATCGTAACCTTGGTACCACAACCGCGCTTTTATTGTAGATGTCCATGTGGAAACTATTAAATAACATCATGAACATGTACCGGTTTAAGCAGAAGTAGAAACGCCAGCTCGGGGGCTGTGATGACAGATCAGCTAAAATAAGGACTCATCTGATGTTAATGGATGGGCATCGAGGGAGTTTCTTGGAGTGCATACCACAACATGGGGTAAACATGGCAAATGTAAGTATATCCAGAAAAACTAACCTGAAATGATCTACGTCGTGCGGTAAAGTATCGCAATACTATGACCAAGAGTTGGAGTGGGCCAATAGCGTCCAAAGGACTCACAATACAGTTCGAACTGTGTGGATGGACAGGCGATTATCTGGATTAGGCAAGAATCAAATATTTACCTGTGGATTGCCTAATTTGCTCCAATCGGGAAGCAGATAATAACTTATGCCTTCAATGGAACCGTCCAACAAAAGTCCCCGAACGAGAAGAGCCAAGAGAAGTATGTACGGCGTGGTGACGGTAAAATAGCTAATCTGAAATAGTAGTACCAATGAAACAAGACTGAGAATTATTCATACAAATACTGTTTTCTTTCTTAATTATTCTCTCGAAGATTAAATTGTTGTTGTTGTTGGGCCTGCATAATTGCACCGACTAGAGTTTTGGTAGAACAAGCCATTTTAACGTTAAATAGCATAATTTCGCAATGTCTGGCCAATTACTATGACTTCTTAAATTGCTGAGTTATGTGCATGTACGAGGTGGGAAAAACTGACGAAAAAGCAACCATATGAATCCATGGGAAAGCCTTCACTGGCACCTCAAATTCAGACTAGGATACGGAGGATTCTAAGATGTAGCCTTGGTATATCAGCCGGAGGAAAACATTGTAGCTGTTCATGTGGAAACTATGAAGTAACCACACGGCCCCTGCTGTGCCAAAGATACAGTCCTTCTTATTGAGACATTGCGTTCACAAGGAAATATGACCGCTATTCATGACTTTGATCTGTGTAACTCTAAGGTAAGTCCGCAGTGAAGTTGACTTTGAGGCCTTCATAGGAAGCATTGCACCAACGAACCAATCTCTAGCAGTTTTTGTTATTGAGATAATTTGAGATACTGTGTTCGCACGCAAATATGACTGATTTTCAATGTTTGAGATCTGTGACTTTGAAAATAGGTCAAGTTCAGTTCGAAATCAACTTAACACAGAGGCCTACATGATGGAGCACTGTGCCGAAGTTCGAACCTCTCTCTCGTCGTTATTGAGCCAATGCATTCACAAGCTTGCTATTAATATATTTGTCCTTTGACCATAGCTAAACTTGGCCAAGACACATTCATAACGGGCCAAGACACATTCATAACGGGCCAAGACACATTCATAACGAAACAGTGCGATCGAGTCTCTTGCTCTCTTCGTTATTGAGATATTGTTTGTACAACATATGTGTATGATACAGATATACGGACGGACATCATCTTCATATTCCTCCCACAACGTACATGGTGGGGGACAAAACGTGAGAGATTAAAAGGGATGGGGTGGCTGTGTGGTAGAGAATAAAAAGCTTAACGTAGAACGTTGTCGAGGATTCTTCTTTGTGGGATTATATTTTGGGAAGGATGATGACGACAGTTACGTGCCATCAGTATATTACAGAATAAATTAGTTGTTGTGAGCTTGCGTAAATACATACAATATTAAATCTAGATCATATTAACTATAGTCAATAGTATTTCTTTTGAAGGTAAACCCCCGTTCAGGAATATAGGTTAAATCAATAAGGTACCTATCCCCTACAGCACCTGCTGAATCATTGAGGTAGGGTCGCGAAGATAACGATATAGTGATTATATTAAGAGCTTACAGTCGCATTTTTAATGGGATCTTACTGTTAATCCGAGATAAGCAAATGATACATCCCATCAATGATTCAGTAGGTGCTGTAGGGCAAACCTTATTGATTTCTCCTCTGCACGGGCTCAATCTAACCTTAGACAATATGAACAGATGAATTTGCTTCTAATCCGTCTTACCTTTCCTGTGATCCTGATGCCCTTCCATATACACAGGTAGACGAGGACCCAAGCCAGCAACAGGCACAGCGCCAGCTCCCATCTCACACTTCCCGTATGTTCTACACCGGCACTGATCCCCAACACCTTCCTCCTACAATACCACAAAGTTATTCTTTGTTTGGATTATACTTGTTTGGCGGACACACTTGTAGGTTCAGGAGGGCCGTTTTGTTTCATTACATATCCTTATGTTAATAATTGAAGCTTTTTTAGGATGAGACTATTTCAGAGACAATCAGTCTATTTATATCGAATTTTAACCACAAATAATTGATGATTACGAGTACTAATACCTGATGAGTGTCAAAGTAACCAAATTTGATTATATAGTACGGGCGACAATGATGGAGTGAGCGAGTGAGTGAATAGGGTTTAACGTCGCTTTCAACATTTTTTCAGCTATGATGGAACCAAAGCTTATAGTTCGCACTCTTTTGGCCGTGTACCTCCTGAGATTCCGTCATATTCTATCGCAGATTCCACATTTAAATTGTTCCAATGACTCGCGTGCTATTATCGGCCAATTACAAAATTATCTCCATATGCTTTGCATATGTTGGACTGAAATACTTCATCACTTTTGTTCTCCTATTCGAATTTAGAACATTTGGTGTATACGAGCGGCGTTTATAATCGCATTGATTTCAGAAAATAATCTTACATGACTCCGATGCTGACGACCGTGTGCAAGATCCTCACAGTGTTCATATGAACAGTCCCAACGACTTTACAAAGAAAACTAGAACTCGTGCACTTCGAAAGACTGCCGTTATCTGTGTGATTTTATGGTTTTGATGTTTGACTGTACATAGAAATACATAGTTTTTCCTATTTCCCAAAATTTGATCATGTGTATAGGTTGTGGTATGTGTAATGCTTTAGTTACCTTTGACAGTCATAACAGGATGAAAGGTACGAAGCACAATAATTTTATATTTTATCCCATTAAATAATTTGATGCTTCAGAGAAAATTTTAATGAAAATCAGAGCGTCTGAAGTCCACCGACATTGAAACTACTGATTTGGCTTGGAACCTTAACAGTCAGTACCCAGCATGGAAAGCAATCTCGAGTGATATCCTCGTTATCCACATACCAAATCTGCAAAGAATCCGTTCAGGTTTTTGAAAGTTACCGTCCAGAAGTAACTATTTTTTTACTTGTCTTCCTGGTACTTCAGCTTGTCACCCCTTCTGAAATTTTTTTTTATCACCATACTGTCATGCATTCCAACTAGTTTCTCCATTTTTTTCATGCATTGTAGAATTTGAACACACGTTTTTCTTCCCTCGATCGGGAGACGTTGACGACACTGACAGATTTATCTCCTTCCTCTAGCTCTGCATTGCCAAGATCACTGTCCTCACTTCATGATGTTGATCATCATCCTAACGCATGGCACGATCAAACGTAGAAACTTCTGCTCATAGCCATGCAGTAATGGGTGATATCCGAGTATATTAGGGCATTTCCCAATTGGTCACATCCGATTGGTCCCGTGAGATCCGACAACGGCGCAGTCACATTCATAAAACGAAGACACTCCAGAAAGCCATCGACTGAAATGATCTCTTGGTGGGCCTCGAAATGCCCCTATCACAAAATAGTACGAAGCTGCGCATCTGAAAACCCCTCGGCTCTGGGCACCAGCCATTCATAATGTATTCAATTTGAACCAAGATGTCAGGAACATCAAGCAGTCAAGTGACAAATATACAGATTATCAAAAATTTTGCAATTAGAAATGGCCCGTAAGGTTTCCATCCAATCCGACAAAACGGTATTCATTACATAAGTCTCTTGATGCATCGATGATGTATACCAAATTTTACATCGAGCATTTGAACGTTATCAGAGATAGAGATCATTATTGATTTTGCACAAATTAAAGATGGCCGCCCATCCTTCCCGCCACTCAGAGGAACTGATTCATTGCAAGTCTCTTGATACATCGATGCTGTATACCAAGTTTCATATAGAACACTGAAATGGTATCAAAGATATACATCATTAAAGATTTTGCATAAATTAAAGATGGCCACCAAGGTTTCCGCCCAATCAGAAAAACCAGAACTGTCATTTATCGTAAGTCTATTGATGCATCAATGATGAATACCAATTTTTACATCAAGCACTTGAACGGTATCAGAGATAGAGATCATTAATGAACTCGCATAAATTAAAGATGGCCACCCATCCTTCCCGCCACTCAGAGGAACTGATGTGGTTATTCATTGCCAGTCTCTTGATACATCGATGCTGTATACCAAGTTCGTATAGAACATTGAAATGATACCAAATTTTACATCAAGCACTTGAACGGTATCAGAGATAGAGATCATTAATAATTTTGCATAAATTAAAGATGGCCACCCATCCTTTCTGCCGAACTGATGTCAGACGAACTGATGTGGTTATAGATTGCAGGTCTCTTGATACATCGATGCTGTATACCAAGTTCGTATAGAACATTGAAATGATGTCAAAGATATACATCATTAAAGATTTTTGCATAAATTAAATATGGCCATCAAGGTTTCCATCCGATCAGAAACACCAGAACTATCATTTATCGTAAGTCTATTGATGCATCGATGATGTATACCAAATTTTACATCAAGCACTTGAACGGTATCAGAGATAGAGATCATTAATAATTTTGCATAAATTAAAGATGGCCACCCATCCTTTCTGCCGAACTGATGTCAGACGAACTGATGTGGTTATACATTGCAGGTCTCTTGATACATCGATGCTGTATACCATTACCAAGTTTCGTAAAGAACACTTGAACGGTATCAGAGATATATATCATTAAAGATTTTGCATAAATTAAAGATGGCCGCCAAGGTTTCCACCGAATCAGGGAAACTGGTTTGGTCATTCCTTTGAAGTTTCTTGATGCATCGATGATCTATACCAAGTTTCACACTGAACAGTGAAATGGTACCTGAGATGCACAAGATTAATGGTTTCGCATAAATTAAATATGGCCGCCAAAGTTTCCATCCAATCGGGTCCAGATTCAATAGGGTTCTGGGTCACGAGCATATGGATATGCACTGTAAGTTTGGTGTGCCTAGGGTAAGTCGTTCTAAAGATATCTTGGTAACGAGAAAGGTGTGACGGACAGACGGCCAGACGGACGGACGGACGGACGTACATGACGACGACAATACCCTTCGGCCAAATTTTGGCCGAGGGGTAAAAAGCATATCATTTTCCTGTGAACTGTCGCCGATTTTATTTTTTTGAAATAGGTAAGGTCGTTTGTAATATGATTTTTCTTAAGAAAAACAAATAAGCATGCTCCATTAGAGTGAGAACTAAAGTAGCTGATTCGCACAACTTCGTTTTTGTCTCGCATAGAATCCCCCAGTCTTGCGCCTCTGCACTCAAGTGAGACTGACATGTCTGAAATGCCCAGGTCAAAATATTTAAATACAGATAATTTCATTGGCTCGTTTAAATGCGGCGGGCATGTGACTTGATGCTTCAGGAACAACTTTCGAACAGGATTATGTCCCTCCAGAAATATATCCTTTGCAGCCGAGAGGTGGCATACATGCCGAATCATAGCGTTGAGCTAAGGACAGTCTTAAGCAAAACGTGAAATCCCCTCCGCATGCTAAGATGGCTGTTGACTCGGTGGGCTCATTTCTCTCACCAGGGGGTTAGCCACTTTTTCATCTATGTTAGTATTAAACCCAGAATAAAAACTTGAATTTGAAGAATTGAATTTTTGAGAAATTTTGAAACTGAGTTTTGCCCCAAACAATTGTTTTTTATCGATGGGAAATGCGCGCGGAACACGCGCAAAAAAGTGTTATAGTGGATAAATATTGAATTCTTCAAGAGATAAGTCGAGTTCCCAAATGAAAATGTCGTGACAAATAATCAAGCAAAATAATTGTTGTTGTTGTTGTTGTTGTTGCCTTCACTAGATCAGCTCGCGAGTGCTACGTTAGCGTGTCTAGAGCAAGTCAAAATCGGCATGGGCAACGCAACGTTCATGTTCATGTGTTAGCTGCCCGTGTTGGCAAGCACGATTTTCTTCCGATTAAAATACTCAGTGACAAAGTTTAATTCAGCTTTTATTCTCCGCAATAAAACGATCACTCCGCTCGTTCTGGTTATCGAATTGCTGTTGCCAGGCATGAACACTTGATAGAAATACAGGCCAGATCGTGCCATCAATCTAGTGCAGTTCTTTTTATTTATCCATTAGCTTTGCCTTTCAAGCTTCGCTAACCACAGCGCCCTCAACGAGAAGATTAATTACATAAAGGAAGATCATTCCCAAGAAGCTGTCGTAAAAGTCTCGCGAGAGCCCATTTTACAGTATGCGCAAAGACATTTCCGCGCAGTTTTTTCGGGGGGATTTTGGATTTTGAGCTTCCGGTTCAGAATTTTACACAAACAATTTGGGCTTGAAAAACAGACATCCGTTTATCTGAGACAGCCCAAATTGGTACGAATTTCTAGTTCAATATCTTCTCCACATTTGGCTCTGTGACAGTAAGTCTCAACTCTGCTTTGTTTTTTCGCAATCTTGCGGACAAAGCGATTTTGGCCCCCATGAGACCAAGCTGATTCAATAAGACTGCGACGCTACGCGGCAGTCTTAATAATATGGATTAAGAATACTGATCAGCGATACGGATTTGATATTTTTGGAACATCATGATGTCTAGCAGGCATCCTTGAAGACTGTTGGCCGCTTCTCCCTTGCAGGAAAATAGCCTATGTTTATATATACTATGATTGTTTTCCCCCTAAAATTAATGGAGACGGCTGAATATTGAATGTTGGATAAGACGCTTGTACTTCGAAGAGTGGCTCAGGCTTGCTTGAAAAAGCTTGGTGGTGATTTGGCTGCGCGGTCCACTAGATAATTTTCTTATTTCTAGCTTCCTCCTCTACGAAGATTATTATGTGAGCGTGTCCCATCGGACATCTTTAAGTCTTTATGATTGCTAAATTCCATGCTCCAAAATAAATGTTCAGAGGCCTAGTTTAAGCTCAAACATGCAAACACGCATCTTTATTTTATCCAGCCAATTTCTACGTTCCCACTGCGAACTTCCCTTGATATATCTGGACCCCTTCAATGTTCAAATAACTTATAAATAGACACGAGACGCCACTGACCTCGAAAACATTTGAAATTCGAAATGGGTCGTGCAAGAGCGTTATTGATTGGCTGACCTAATTAGGGGGCACCATATTAGGAGGAAGCACGCCGCTAATAGAGGATGATGTCACCCTATGTGACTTCATTCGCAATCGATGTGTACGTTCTGATTGGTTCTTCTGTCGTTAGCTGGTGAAATTTACACCTCGGATTTTGAACGTTGAAGGGGTCAGATAAATCAAGGCAGGTTCGAAGTGGGAACGTAGAAATTGGCTGAATAAAATGAAGATGGCAAACGCGTGGCCGAATATACTTTCAGTTCCCTCAACTTGCATCTCCGCATGCATAGACGACATAAAGCTCTCCGGGTCCTATGCAAATGAATAACAATATTATTATCAGTGCGACGCTGACGAGAAAAAAAAGAAAACAGGAAGCTGTGCTTACTCCCAGAATTCTGTAGCAGAATCCATCACTTTGTGGGTCAAATCGGTAGCGTTGGTCGCAACTAGGACATAACCGGATACGTTGATGGGGCTTGTGAGATTCTCGAAGCTGAAGAGAAGTCCAGTTCCGTTCTCACCAGTGTTGTTCACATCCGGCATGGCGCGTGAGTTTTCTTTGCAATACACCGTATTCCACTCGTTTCCACAGTGTGACCATGGTAAAGTGGAGGTGAACGACGAGAAGAGATAGTAAAAGACCCAGGCCATAACGACGTTGTAGTAACACTGAGTATAGATGTTCAGCAAAGTCATGGCACAGCCCAAACCTGTGAAGAAACAAATTAACGTTAACGTTCCGAATTTCGATAATATATGTAAAAGCATTCCATTCCATAAGCGTAGTTGAAGGTCTTCAGTCCCCACAGCCTGAGTGATTGATTTTCCTTATAGATATACGATCAAGCAAACTTCGATACGTCCTTATACGTCTGTTTACTGAAAAGTGGAAACGCCAAAAAGGAAGAAAACCAGAGCTACGAAATCATAAGCTTCACGCTGTTGTATTGATATGAAAAACAAGTGAGACTGAGACTGGCTACATTTACAGTGATGTGGAAATGTGTAAGAAACAATATATCTCCTTACGTATTCTCGAAGTAACGATATGTTATTCTCATGAGCGTATTATTGAACTTCAGCTCATCGTAGGATGTTTCCACAACAATACAACAAAAGAAAGGCCCACTTGCATGATTATGCGAACCACCCCCTCCCCCCCCCCCTTTGTAGGTGCCCTTGTGTATTGCACACAAATTCAACACAGACACCGCTCGAACAAGTACGAGAAAAATAGGCTGCATCTTATTCTGTCATTCTGCAAAAAAAAATCTTGGTTTCTTGATATAAATAGGAGTTTTATAAAGCAATCAAGATATTCTGTGAATTCTTAACGTTTTACACGAGAGATTTCCTATCATAGCAAAAATACAATTAAGTAAACCAAACGATATTTCGTAGTAATGCAGAATGATATACTATCCTCATATAAGTACTGGACTAATATTGGTTGACGAAAACTCATGCTGGCTTTTGCTAGGATGGGAAATACGTCGCGAAAAAGGCTAATAAGTTAAAAAAAAAGCTTTTCCAGCATATTTTGGCTTTTAGTTAAATATGCAATGAAACCAAATTTCTGCTGAATGACATAATATTATGTAGTTGAGGAACAGGATTGAGCGATTTCTACGTTGAATATTTTGTCAAAAAATAAATAATCAGTGTTTAAATAAGCAACAGCGTTATTAGCAATAAACACGTATTTATGTAGGGAATACAGCTAGTAATCTGACCAAAACAATCTGGTTTCACACAACATGGTTACTGAGATATGGTTAATTTCTTCCCCAACACGACTTCCAGTATTTCTTCCGTATGCTGCACGTTCTCGATGATCAATCTATTTTGAAATGATCTCCATGGTTGTCAGCCAAAATTTGAGCTGTATTATCCACGTAAGTGTTAGTTGCTGGTAACGTCGATGCTTTATCAAACTAGATCGTGTCAACCAAAATACTAGTTAGTGGTATGAGGGTCCACTGGGAGATTACTTTTCGTAGTTCTCCTTCGTTCTGTATAGACACACTCACTACTAATGCTTCGTGGCGTTCATTGGAATCAAAAATATATTCACCACCATTTTCTTTTAACCTAAACTTTGTATCACTCGATGGTAGACGTTGTTATCTTCTTTTGATGAGATATGCCTGACAAAGCCACAGGTGTTCATACGGCAAATATAAATCCTCACCCATATCGCCCATGTACCTCGACAAATTAGTGTAAAAATCACATCGAATCTCCTTGTCACTCTAGATATATGGGTGTTGAATCGCAGTACTCAAATTAATTTGTTTACCTAAAGTATGTGAATACAACTAATAATAATAATAAACAACAGTATTTTCGTTATGTGGGATTACACTAACTTAGTATAATAATAAAATCATTTCTGGTGACATATTTAGGAAATTGTTTAAGTGTTTTTTTTTATCGCTTCTCCCTTGCAAGAATATAGCTTTTGTTTATATATATATGATTTATTTTATACTCCCTGCTCTGTAAAAAAAAGTTGAGTGAAATCACTCAAGTAAGAGTGGAAATTTATCCCACTCAATACTTGAGTGAGATTTTCACTCAGCTTGAGTTACTTTTCACTCAACTTGAGTTAAATCCACTCAACTTGAGTGACATTCACACAAGCATAAGATTGGAAATTGATCCCACTCAAGTTGAGTGAACTTGAGTGATTTTAACTCAAGTTGAGTGAAAAGTAACTCAAATTGAGTGAAAAGTAACTCAAGTTGAGTGAAAAGTAACTCAAGTGTCAGCGAACAGGTACATTTCACTCAAACTTGAGTGGAACAGTTCACTGAAGTTTGTTTATGGAGTGGAGTTTGATTCTAATATGGTTTTATTAGGTTTTCCGATTACGAACGAGGAAATTCTTTGTTGGCGACGGCTATCATATGAATTCGGATCTGACGTCTGTATTAAAAGCTAATCTTTTAATCAATTATCATGTTTGAAATGAATGGAGCAAATCTAACGAGTGAGATGACCTCCCTTAGTTCTCCCTATAATCAAACGCACAAGTTTCTTTTTTAAGCAATGGACGGACATTTGCAGAAAATGGCTTATATTCTTTGGTTGTTGTTTTGGTTATTAATTTGTTTTGGTTGCCAAAGCAACATTTTAGCAAATAAGTTTCTTCATCACTTCATCAACATATTTTATATCTGCTGTCAGTGTGGTACATCTGCAAAGGTGAAAAGGCACTTTTTCTTTCAGAAACTAAAATGAATCAACTAAACATTATTACAACCGCGACAAATGTATTCGCTGAATAGATATTTTTAAAAATTAACGGAAAAACACCCACCATGACCCAAACCACTGTGGTTCAAAATCATTTCTCCAGAAAAAGACACCTATATATTTATATTAACGCAATAATGATAAATAATACAAGGATCTCCGTTTTTCAATTCTCATAAATACATTTTCCCGAATAAAGTAAAACTATCTGCATTCCTGTATTTTTTGACGGGGTCGTATACGCGTGCTTTGGCTCGAAGATCTTCCGTTCTGTGGGCTTTTCTTCTGGCTTCCTCTGTGTTGCCTCGCATATGACGGTAACATCCGAAATGCGGAGACTTAATGACGCTACTTAATTTGAATGACTGACAACATGTGCTGTTTCCTCAGCTTCTTCATGAACATAACTCTGGAGAGGGATTGCCTGATAGCTATTCAATTAGATTCGACCAAGTGCTCGGGGCGACCAAGTGCTCGGGGCGACCAAATGCTGTGTGACCACAATCATACTAAAGAGCATGAATGATAACAGACGAATTAAAGCGAATGAAATTGCATGCAATGAATTTCTCATAAAGTCTGTTGTGATGAAGCAACGGTTTCTGGTGTGATATATGTGTTATCAATACCATTGGTCTTCGTTTAATCTTCTCGAAACTAGTAGTCGGGGCTGTTAGGGCATAAAAGGGACTGTTTGGTTCAGATTCTTCCAAAAGCACCAAATTTGGCCCATATGTCGCCCATACCATACCTTTTCGATTTTTGACGGGCGCCAAGTTAGTCGCCCCCTGGGGCCGCCATATTGGCGAAATTCATTATGGCCGCCACCCGGGTTAGAGGTCAGTCAATAAAATGGCTAGAATCATGAATAATACGACTTTTTAGTGGTTATCGGAGTCGGGAAATCTGATTCTGATCTTATTTCAACGATTTGAGGTGAAGGTCACCCTGAAGGTCATTTTTGGGTCAAATTCGTCATTTTCGGGGTTGAGTAACCCAAATCTGGCCATATTTTGACAATTTGAGGCAATATTGCATGTGAGGTTCATGACAGATGTCCCCCGAAACAGAGGTCAACCGGAGGTCAATTATAGGAAACATCAAAAGGGCTAGAATCACAAATAATACCATAGGGCTTTGCGGCATCGGAGAATTAGATTCTGACCGTATTTTGACGATTTGAGGTCATGGTCACCTCATTTGAGAATTAAAGGTCAAAGATCAACAGTTGCTACTAAAAACAATCGAAAGAAGATTATTCAGGAACAAATGTTACTAAAATACTTCGGAGATGACATCTGCTGACAAAATGCTATAACCATGCCGCTACGTGCATTTAAATGTTCAAAATACAAAACAAAGACCGCTTAAGCAACAGTATACCAATGATTACTTTTACTACCTATGCATTCTGGCTTGCGCTCTATGATGCCAGCAATAAATAATACTTGTCATCATCGCCCAAGTTATTAACGCACCCGCCTTCGCATTTGCAGAGGGTCATGTATCGGACATCGGCACAGTTGCATTTGCACCTTCCCGTGCATGCCTTGAGTCAGCCTCAGTGCATGAGAATGGCATATGCCATAGAAGTGTCGCTGAGAGTGGTCCATAGCGGTTGCCATGTACTGGTGCAATCTTTGTGCCAGCTCCACTCACTGAAGTCAGGGATTCCCTGCTGGAGTGAAGCGACTCCAGTAGAAACTTGCTTGCAGCAGCGCTCGCTTCACATGCTGCAAAAGCGCGGCTTAGGAGGTGGGATGTTTTCCAGCGATCTGATTGCAGTGGTGAAGAGGTGATGCTTGGCCTCATTGACACCGGCTGCATCGCATCCCTTGCTGTACATGAGTACGATGAAGCACCCCGTTAAGCTATGAAAGAGAGGTAGTGCCACGGACTTTGGACTGGAATGCCACAATACTTTTTCCTGAACCCCTAAAATCCCGAAGTATGAATGGATCAGCGGCTTCTTAAAAGATGTTAACAAAAAGGAGCCGTTCTCATTCATCAGCACACAGATGTCCAAGACTGACATGAGCGGAAAGCTCCTTCTGTGTACCCGTTTTGAGTCCGTGTTCTTCAACAGACGTTATGACCCCACAATACTTCAACCGTGCAACCATTCCGAGGCGGACACTAGGGTCCTCCTGCATCTAGCACATGCCACGGAGAAGGGTCATACAACAGCCTATGTTCGCACGATGGACAGCGATGTCCGGTCTTTGAAGACCCTCGGTCTATCGGAACTCTTGGTGGACTTCGGTACTGGAAAGAAATATTGTGACATTCAGTCCATACCGTTTGTTCCGATCTCGGTCCGTCAAATCCTTGGCACTACCCCTCTTCCACAGTCTTACTGGGTGCGACCCGACTTCACAGTTCCTTGATAGCGCAAGCCAGAAGGTATAGATACCAATAATCATTGGCATATTGTTGCTAAGGCGGTCTTTGTATTGTATTTCGAACATTTAAATACACATAGCGGCGTAGCGGCATAGTTATAGCATTTTGTCAGCAGATGTCAGAATATTGTAATATAATTTGTTCCTGAATACTCTTCGTTCGATTGTTCTTAGTGGTGACTGTTGATCTTTGACCTTTGACCCCAAACTGGGTTGACCTCAAATCTTCAAAATAGGATCAGAATCGGAGAATGCCACAAACCTCTATGGTATTATTTGTGGTTCTTTTGGTGTTATACCTACAATTGACCTCTGGTTCGGATGACCTCTATCGCGACTCTCAAATGAAATATTGCCCCGAATCGCCAAAATAAGGCCAGATTCGGGTTACTCAAACCTGGAAACCAATAGAATGAGGCAGTTTATAGATAGTAAATATTAGTGTGATGTGAAATAGAACAGTTTTGGCCCACAGGCTAGGTAGGTTTAAACTACTTGAATTTGGGTTGATTCTCTTCTACTCATAATTACTTGGTATACGATTGCCAATTATTTGTGCTAGGGCTCACATTGCACCCCCCCCCCTCCCCCCACTACAGACCGAAACTATGTTTTTTATGTGCTTTAGGACATGTCAAATAAGAAACAACTCGTTAACAGTTGATAAACTGGGACTCACTACCCCTTTAATCACTTTGAAATTACCCCTGTGTTAATAAGTACAATTTTTGTGACAATAGGGGGTAGGGTTACAAGAATAGTCTTATCTTCCATAATTATTATCCAATCTTTATAATGTTGGCCACATATTATTCAGCATTGATTGCTGCATCGAATATTTACAAGATACTATCACTATTTGTTGGGCATGACGTCACACAGGGACCATACATACAACAGTAGGAGTAGTAGCGAAAGCGGGAGTTTTGGGGTGCGTGAGGGTGTGCTTGAGCGATTGAGGGACCATTCTTAGTTCGAATGCGTCGTTTGAGGTGTCAAAGTGAAGCCCTCGGTATGTAGACCACGACTTGCAGGATCTCCACATGATCTGTGACATCATTGGTGATGTCATCAGTAGGAGTAGTAGCCAAAGTAGGCATTTTGAGGGTGCGAAGGAAGGTTTTTGGGGTAGAGATGGACCATCCGTGGTCTAAATGGACCGTGTGGGGTGTCATCTTGTAACTCTCTGCATGTAGATGACGAATGGTAGGGTTTTTGTTGAAAGTCGCATCGTGCTACTCATGCGCAGTTGAGCAGTAGTAACAAAAGATGTCATTTTGGGCGTGGGCAATGACATGCTTGGGCAATCAAGGGACCCATGTTTGGTCCAAATGGACAGGTTGGGGTATCCTAGTGAAGCTTTCGTGGGATAGTCAGATAGGCGTGTTTTTCATTGGAATTCAGGCCAATCTGCGCATGCGCAGTTGGGGTGTAGTAAGTAAAGTGGTCATTCTGGAGGTGCGCAGGGGTATATCTGAGAGATTAAGGTCCTATATCTCATCCAAAGATGGAGTGTAGGGTGTCATCTTGAAGCTCTCGTGGTGTAGACCACGACTTGAGGGATTTCCATGTCATCTGTGACGTCATTGGTGACGTCATCAGTACGGGTGGTAACGAAAGCGGCCATTTTAGGGGTGCGTAGTGGTGTGTTTGAGAGAGTGAAGGACCATTCTTGGTCCGAATGGGACGTGTGGGGTATTATGCGCAGTTGGGGTGTAGTAAGTAAAGTGGTCATTCTGGAGGTGCGCAGGGGTATATCTGAGAGATTAAGGTCCTATATCTCATCCAAAGATGGAGTGTAGGGTGTCATCTTGAAGCTCTCGTAGTGTAGACCACGACTTGAGGGATTTCCATGTCATCTGTGACGTCATTGGTGACGTCATCAGTACGGGTGGTAACGAAAGCGGCCATTTTAGGGGTGCGTAGTGGTGTGTTTGAGAGAGTGAAGGACCATTCTCGGTCCGAATGGGACGTGTGGGGTATTATATCGAAGCTTTCGCAGAACAGCGTCCGACTGGTCCGGATAGAAGTAGGGGATATGGCTAGCATGCGCAGAGAGCAAATAGTGGAAAAGGGGCACTTGAATGGGATTTTAGACTCTAGGTGGACCATTCGTGGTCCGAATGGTTTGTGTGGGGTTTCGTAGTGAAGGGCTCGTGAGGTAGCGTCGGGTTGGACTGGTATCATCGCACGCATCCTGGTGAACCATATGCACTACGGGCTATAGTGTACAGGGTGCACCACAGGTAGGTGCGCATGCCTGCATTGACATCACTTTCTATCTTCAAGACCTCCAAGCTCCCGACTCCAAGCTCCAAGTTCTCAACCGACCCATTCCACAGCTCCGAGCTCTGTAGTTTCTGAAATGGCGGCTTCTGATTGGATAAGAGCTCTATACTACTGTCAGACTGCACATTTGCAGAACGATGATACTAGGCTACATACCAGTCCAATCCGACGCTACCCTACGAGCCCTTCACTACGAAACCCCACACGACCCATTCGGACCACGGATGGTTCACCTCGAGGCTAATTACATTAGGCTTTCATTACAGTGCCCCTTTTCCACTATTTGCTGTCTGCGCATGCTAGCCATATCCCCTACTTCTATGACACACAGGACCAGTCGGACGCTGTTCCACGAAAGCTTCGATATGATTCCCCACACGTCCCATTCGGACCAAGAATGGTCCCTCAGTCACTCAAACACACCACTACGCACCCCTAAAATGGCCGCTTTCGTTACCACTCGTACTGATGACGTCACCAATGCCGTCACAGATGACATGGAAATCCCTCAAGTCGTGGTCTACACCACGAGAGCTTCAAGATGACACCCTACACTCCATCTTTGGATGAGATATAGGACCTCAGTATACCCCTGCGCACCTCCAGAATGACCATTTTACTTACTACACCCCAACTGCGCATGCGCAGATTGGCCTGAATTCCAATGAAAAACACGCCTGTCTGACTATCCCACGAAAGCTTCACTAGGATACCCCAGCCTGTCCATTTGGACCAAACATGGGCCCCTTGATTGCCCAAACATGTCATTGTGCACGCCCAAAATGACATCTTTTGTTACTACTGCTCAACTGCGCATGAGTAGCACGATGCGACTTCCAACAAAAACCCTACCATTCGTCGTCTACATGCAGAGAGTTACAAGGTGACACCCCACACGGTCCATTTAGACCACGGATGGTCCATCTCTACTCCAAAAACCTTCCTTCACACCCTCAAAATGCCTACTTTGGCTACTACTCCTACTGATGACGTCACCAATGATGTCACAGATCATGTGGAGATCCTGCAAGTCGTGGTCTACATACCGAGGGCTTCACTTTGACACCTCAAACGACGCATTCGAACTAAGAATGGTCCCTCAATCGCTCAAGCACACCCTCACGCACCACCAAAACGCCCGCTTTTCGCTACTACTCCTACTGTTCTATGTATGGTCCCTGTGTGACGTCATGCCCAACAAATAGTGATAGTATCTTGTAAATATTCAATGCAGCAATCAATGCTGAATAATATGTGACCAACATTATAAAGATTGGATAATAATTATGGAAAATAAGACTATTCTTGTAACCCTACCCCCAATTGTCACAAAAATTGTACTTTTTAACACAGGGGTAATTTCAAAGTGATTAAAGGGGTAGTGAGTCCCAGTTTATCAACTATTAACAAGTTGTTTCTTATTTGACATGTCCTAAAGTACAGAAAAAACTTAGTTTCGGTCTGTAGTGTGTGTGGGGGAGGGGGGGGGAGGGTGGGGGGTGGGGGTTGCAAGGTGAGCCCTAGTAGCTCACGGACTATGGTAATTGTTAAAGTGATATATATTAATCAGTTTTCTTGGGTGAAGCTATATCCCATCTCTCCAGATATGATTTCCACGTAAAGTATCATTCGTCGTTGGGGAATATGAGGGGAGATAAAGCATTCAGAAGAGACTCAGTTCTGCTCTTCATGTATTGTTATCATATTTCTAGCATATGGACGGAATATGCAAAGAGAATGATGAGTTATCCTAACCCGGTCAGCCAAGCCAGATATGGATACACAGAGCAGCAAATCCGTCTTGGATTATCACTTCTGCACTGCGACAAGCCATGGACAGGGTTATCTGCAATTTGAAGATTGAAGTACGTGATTAGCACAACAGTTTTCCATAAATATATGATGGATTGTATCAGCAGGGGGGTCAGGAGTCGCCACATCTGTCAGCTGGTCCTTCTCACTGTTGCAAAGAAGAACATAGGCTCATTGGAACAGTTAATCTATTCGAAACACGTATCCGATTCGTTCTCATTCATATCATCCCTAAATCTCGCCGTAATTCTCATACATTCCCCATCTAATGGAGCATTTCTAGATGAAGGAAAATAAGGGATCAAAAAATAAGTCTCTTATGTTTTTCGCCCGAATTTCTAGAGTTTACTCTGCCTGAATATAATAATTATAGCAACAATTACAAATATATCTGTACCTTGAAAAAGCGGACATATCTTCCAAGCCGAGATGGCCCCCTGAGACATAAACTGCCCATAACCGGCCTCCAGAAAGGCTACAGGTATTCCCACGACCAGCACCGCAAACAGATAGGGGATCAGGAACACACCTGTAACGTCAGAAAGCACAAACTGGTTTATTTCTACAGATGAAGACAAACACGTGGGGTGTTTGTTATTGTGCCTGAGTTTTTACTCACAACTCGAACTACACAGATTCTCTTTAACTAGTCGTCGAAACAGAAGCTTATCGAAGATCAGTGAAATCGATCAGTTTTTTAGGTCACCGCGTCAGATTACGTCAATTTGTCATCATTATCTGAAGAATGACTTCCTGAGAGCACCAAACTGACATAACACATGCATATGGTCATAGAGTAGAAGTCTATATCGCAAAGTGAGATCGACCTATTTACTAGGGCAAAGTTGTTCCTATTGCCAGGAATGATTATGCCTAAGCTAACTGACCTTACACTGGACACATACTTGGGCTTCAGCCAAAATCGGCCTTTTAGTATTGTCACTAACGTGTGTATGTACATAATTTGTCGATCTATGCCTATCATTATAATCATGTGTGGAGGATATACAGGAGTGCCAGACTTCAATCACACTGGCATGTGATCATGATAGAGAATTGTTATAAAAATAGTCAGATTGACCTATATTTTCTACTGCGTTAAGGCCCATTTCCACAGCACGCGTCGCGACAACCACAACTGCAAACCACAACTTTTTGCAGTTTGGCGCATTTCCACAGCACGTGTTATGACAGCGACACTCTCGCCATTCCAGCCATTCAACAGACGGGATTTCCCTCAACGTAACCGGGCTAACGATTTCTATCCCCTCCGATTGGTCGATAGTTCAGCGACAACGCGTTGAAATAGCCCTGGTTCTAATTTTGACGCGCGTCAAAAATGTGGTTCTGATGTCGCCGCGACTGACGCGTGCTGTGAGTACTACACCATTGAATAACATGACGGCTATTTTTCGGATGTGGTTGTCGCTGCGAAAACGCGTGCTGTGGAAATGGGCCTTTAAACTGTCAATTTTTGTCGCCAGTTGCTTGTTACCATCAACTGCTTGTTCTTCAACAAGGGCCCTATTGTATGATGGTTCTCAGTGGTTTGCACGGTTCATGTTGTCCAATGCCCCACTAGTTTGTGTGCGGGTATCGTCTTAGAAAATGTTACTAATGAACGCAAGGGGGAGAGAGAATTAAGGTTTAATGTCGCGTTCAGCAATATTTCAGCTATATAGCGACAAAAGCACCATTTACCAAAGAATCGCTATTGAAGTCAGACGATAGTGAAGACTATTTAATTGATTTTCCGTCTGCTTTCGCATGATCTCTTTTCTGTGCGCGCTAAATTTCGTGAATATGTTATTTATATCCTACGGTGGCTCATAGGGGGCATACAATACAATACAATTTTTATTTTTATTTCTTCCTGGAATTTCTGTACGTCCCGAAATTAATTTCAGTACGTCTCAAAATAAATTTCAACCCGTCCCAATATTAATTTCTGTACGTCCCGAAATTAGTTTCTGTACGTCACAATATTAATATCTGTACCTCCCGAAATAAATTTCTGTACGCCTCGAAATTAATTTCAGCACGTCCCGAAGTTAGTTTCTGTACGTCCCGAAATTAATTTCTGTACGTCCCGAAATTAGTTTCTGTAGGTCCCGAAATTAATTTCTGTACGTCCCGAAATTAATTTCTGTACGTCCCGAAATTAATTACTGTACGTCCCGAAATTAATTAGAACAACACCTGCAGAAGCTCACCTTTATTACGGATAAACTTGTTGTAGACTTCAAAATTAAGCCCGATGAGTGAGCGAGTGCTTTGATAACCTAGTTACTCGCCCCGAATTACAATCGACTGCGGTGGATGGAAAAATATCGGGCGACCATGTGACCGTGATCGCTCGCTTTCGTTGGACGATTTTGTTTGAAACGCTAGCACGTGATATCCACGCGGCCATCACGAAAGTAGGTCAGTGCGACCTCAAATACCCTTATATTACTACTCATCTGTTTTTTACTTTTTCATATAAATTTCAGCATAAATTATTTAATATGTCTAAAATAAGATACATCCAATCAAAGCGAATTCGAATTAGCAATACAATGTCCCTCAATGTATGTGGGAATATTTCGTCTCATGTGAAAGGGTAGTGGAATTTGGTGGAACATGAATTTAACACCGCATAAAAGCATGCCCCCAAAAATCTCCATAAGTGTCCCAGTATTTTCTAGGAGGGAAGTGATTCCCTAAGATATGTGAAAACAGACACAGCAGCCAGAGTAGATTAGATTCATGTACACGCTTTGCAGAAATCAATATGAATGAAAACCCGAGCGATTAAAAGTCTCCTGACGTTGAAAATGGCGATTTGGTTTAGTTCAGTACCCGGCGTGGAAAACAATCGCAAGATACAAGATACCCACAATTACAAAATTTGTCCTGAAAGAAAAATTCGGCTTGCTCCCCTCAAGTGGCACAATTACCTGCAGAAGGATCGGCATGAAAATCCAAAATGAGAGCTTGGAGCAAGATACCAGAACCCGTCCAGGTTTACAGAAGTTATTGTCCGGAAACAATATTTTAACTTGGTCGCAGGTGGCACCACCTATAAGCCGATCAGCATGAAAAACAATCTCGTGTGATATTTTGCGGCAAGGTACCTGTGATATTATGCCTTCCTTTAGGCATATGGACATAGATGCACCAGGCGCGCATCCTCAATAGCTCATTATATATGCATTGCGTAACGATTGGATAATATTCATTCAGTTCGGGACTTCTCCAGACTTCTGCTTTAGCGTGAAATACAACATGTCTAATTGAATGTTGGTCTCCGTGTTCATCTCTTCCACCGTCCATCATCGGACGCAGACACAAGCATTACAGTACCGACATACCAAATTTGAAAAGAATTCATTCAGGTTTTCAATTACTGTCCGGAAATGAAATTTTAATTTGGCCCACCGGGAATCCTAAGTGAGATCGTGAGACGAGGTACCCACATACCAAATTTGAAAAGAATCCGTTCAGTTTTTCAGAAATTATTGTCCGGAAACAAAGTCAGTCAGACGGACGGACACAGACGCACGGACGGACCCAAATACTATAGTCCACCTCTAGCTCTTCGGGCGTCAGTAGTATATAGCCGTGATTTAAAGCCATATTTTGCCGGGGGAGGTGACTCTTGCATCCGACAGGGGGCGCCACCAGCTCAAGAGACCAAAAACTACCTCCAACACAAGAGAGCTCCAATTTGTGCAAGACACAGCGCAGGTCAAGTGTACTATAGTTCCGACAGGTGGCGCCACTAGGGTGACGTCACTTCCCATCTCTATGTGGCATGTATTCCTCCGCGGTGATGTGGTCTGGCGGTGATGCGGTCTGCCTCCGCGGACAGAAAGGAATCCCAAATACGTGGTCTACAATAGGGGCCTGTATTATATAATATACGGGGAAAATGCCTGTATGGGGTATGGGGGGTGGTCATTTTTTTGTGTGGATTTTTCTATGGGTTGTTTGGTCTTGTTTTTCACGTCTCGCCACGAAAAACACGATGGGAAGGGTCTCGGAGGTAAGCGATGAACTTTTTTGAAAAGTACTGGGTAGGTCTGTATATAGGCCCATACTGGCTATGAGAGGGAGGGGGGATAGGTCTATACTGGGAAATTCACACATGTTCATTGCTGTGTGGGTTGTTTGGTCTCGTTTTTCACGTCTCACCATGTAGAACACGATGGGAAGAGTCTCGGAGGTAAGCGGTGAAAGTACCGGGTATGTCTTTATATAGGCCCATACTGGCTATGGGGAGGGCGGTGGGGGGGGGGGGGGGTCTATAGGTCTATAGTGGGAAATTCACACATGTTCATTGTGATATGGATTGTTTGGTCTTGTTTATCACGTTTCACCATGTAGAACACGATGGGAGGGGTCTCGAAGGTAAGCGGTGAAATTGTTTGAAAAGTACCGGGTGGGTCTGTATGTAGGCCCATATTGTCTATTGGGGGGATAGTTCCATACTGGGAAATTCACACATGTTCATTGCGATATGGGTTGTTTGGTCTTGTTTTTCACGTCTCACCACGTAGAACACGATGGGAAGAGTCTCGGAGGAAAGCGGTGAATTTTTTTGAAAAGTACCGGGTAGATCTCTATATAGGCCCATATGGGGGGGGGGGGAGGTCTATAGTGGAAAATTCACACATGTTCATTGTGATATGTGTTGTTTGGTCTTGTTGTTCACGTCTCACCATGTAGAACACGACGGGAGGGGTCTCGAAGGTAACGGTGAAATTTTTTGAACAGTACCGGGTGGGTCTGTATGTATAGATTCAAGATTCAAGATTTTATTGTACGAACACCAGATATGGCAGAGTACAAGAGTAAATAAAGTCAGTAGAACAGTAAAATACTGAAATGCAAAACAGAAGCATATGTTATCTATATAGGCCTACATGTGAACGTGAATATAGCTTTGGTAGAGAACAGTCACTAGCTATCATTTCTGTACCATTTCAGGAGTGTTGAACACACTGTATTAATTATTACTGGACTATCACGGCATGACATTATGAAAATAAATTTATCAGCAGTTGTTAATTTCATGAAAGCCGTAGGCCCATACTGGCTATGAAAGGGAGGGGGGATAGGTCTATACTGGGAAATTCACACATGTTCATTGCTGTGTGGGTTGTTTGGACTCGTTTTTCACGTCTCACCATGTAGAACACGATGGGAAGAGTCTCGGAGGTAAGCGGTGAAAGTACCGGGTATGTCTTTATATATTCTCATACTGGCTATGGGGAGGGGGGGGGGGGGGTCTATAGGTCTATAGTGGGAAATTCACACATGTTCATTGTGATATGGATTGTTTGGTCTTGTTTATCACGTTTCACCATGTAGAACACGATGGGAGGGGTCTCGAAGGTAAGCGGTGAAATTGTTTGAAAAGTACCGGGTGGGTCTGTATGTAGGCCCATATTGTCTATTGGGGGGATAGTTCCATACTGGGAAATTCACACATGTTCATTGCGATATGGGTTGTTTGGTCTTGTTTTTCACGTTTCACCACGTAGAACACGATGGGAAGGGTCTCGGAGGAAAGCGGTGAATTTTTTTGAAAAGTACCGGGTAGGTCTGTATATAGACCCATATGGGGGGAGGGGGGAGGTCTATAGTGGAAAATTTACACATGATCATTGTGATATGTGTTGTTTGGTCTTGTTGTTCACGTCTCACCATGTAGAACACGACGGGAGGGGTCTCGAAGGTAACGGTGAAATTTTTTGAACAGTACCGGGTGGGTCTGTATGTATAGATTCAAGATTCAAGATTTTATTGTACGAACACCAGATATGGCAGAGTACAAGAGTGAATAAAATCAGTAGAACATACTGGCTATGGGGGGTGAATATAGGTAGTCATAGCTGGTCTGTGTTTTTCACGTCTCACCATACTGGTCTTGTTTTTCACGTCTCACCATGTAGAACACAATGGGAGGGGTCTCGAAGTTAAGCGGTGAATTTTTTTGAAAAGTACCGGGTAGGTCTGTCTATAGGCCCATATAGGCCCATACTGGCTCAGTGGATAGGTCCATACTGGGTGGACGTTTTGGGGTCTAGGTGGGCCCCTATTGGTCCTATGGTGTTGTATGAGGTCTTATTTTGAAGTTCTCGTGGAGGAGCACCCTACTGGATTAACGTATCGTCCGTTTTCTATATTCCTCGCATGCGCAGTCTGGCCGTAGTATAGAAAGCAGCCATTTGGGGGGGGGGGGTATGTGGGGGATTGTTTGGGGAGAGATGGACCACTATGGGTCCAAATGGCATTTTTGGGGCAGTGAAGGAAGGTATTTGGTGTAGAGATGGACCATTGTTGGTCCGAATTCGTCATGTGGGGTGTCATGTTGTAGCTTTCGGGGTGTCGACCCCGATTTGAGGGATGTCCATGTCAGCTGTGACGTCATCGGTGACGTCTTCAGTACGAGTAGTAAGTAAAGTGTTAATTTTGGGGCAGAGAGAGAAGGTATTTGGTGTAGAGATGGACCATCCTTGGTCCGAATGCGTCGTGTGGGGGGCCATTTTGTAGTTCTCGGGGTGCAGACCACGAGTTGAGGGATGTCCACGGTGTCTGTGGCGTCATTGGTGACGTCATCAGTAGGAGTAGTAGCCAAAGTGGGCATTTTGGAGCAGTGAAGGAAGGTATTCGGTGCAGAGATGGACAATTCTTGGTCCGAATGCGTCGTGTGAGATGCCATATTGTAGTTCTCGTGATGCAGACCACCATTTGAGGAATGTTCACGTCATCTGTGACATCATTGGTGACGTCATCAGTAGGAGTAGTAGCCAAAGTGGGCATTTTCGGGCAGTGAAAGGTATTCGGGGGAGAGATGGACCATCCTTGGTCCGAATGCGTCCTGTGGGGTGTCATCTTGTAGCCTTCGGGGTGGACACCACGATTTGAGGGATGTCCACAGCATCTGTGACGTCATTGGTGACGTCATCAATAGGAGTGGTAGCGAAAGCGGGCATTGGGAAGTGAAGGAAGGTATTTGGGGTAGAAATGGACCATCCTTGGTCCGAATACATCCTGTGGGGTGTCATCTTGTAGTTCTCTGCATGTAGACGCATCTACACATTTGGTGGTCCAATCGCGCATGAATACTACATATGACTTGATACTGTGAACTATAACTGTAAAAGTTCAGGATGGTCGAGTGTTCTAAGGCGCCAGTCTCAAGTGCTGATCTGCACATGCAGGGCGTGGGTTCGAATCCTACTCCTGACACATGAGTTGTTTACTTGATACAATAGTTAAACCTATAAAACTATGGCACATGAGTTGTTTACTTGATACAATAGTTAAACCTATAAAACCATAACTGTAAAGTCAGGATGGCCGAGTGGTCCAAGGCGCCAGTCCTAAGTGCTGGTCTGCGCAATGCAGGGCGTGGGTTCGAATCCTACTCCTGCCATGAGTTTTTTGTATATACACCTTTTGTATTATACCATATCTGTCCTGAATGTGCTGTATTATACCATATTTTTCCTGTGTTATACAACATCTGTCCTGTATTATACCAAATCTGACCTGTATTGTACCATATTTGTCCTGTGTTATACCATATCTGTCCTGAATGTGCTGTATTATACCATATCTGTCCTGTATTATACCAAATCTGTGCTGTATTATACCATATCTCTCCTGTATTGTACCATATATGTCCTGTATTATACAATAAATGTTCTGTATTATACAATATTTGCTCTCTATTATACCATATCTGTGCTGTATTATACCAAATATGTGCTGTATTATACAATATTTGCTCTCTATTATACCATATCTCTCCTGTATTGTACCATATATGTCCTGTATTATACAATATATGTTCTGTATTTTACAATATTTGCCCTCTATTATACTATATCTGTGCTGTATTATACCAAATCTGTACTGTATTATACAGTATCTGGGCTGTATTATATCATATCTGTCCTGTGTTATACAATATCTGTCCTGTATTATACCAAATCTGTCCTCTATTGTGACATATTTGTCCTGTATTATACAATATATGTTCTGTATTATACCAAATCTGTACTGTATTATACAGTATCTATCTTGTATTATACCAAATCGGTGCTGTATTATAACATCTGTTCTGTATTGTACCAGATATGTCCTGTATTATACAATATATGTTCTGTATTATACAATACTTGTCCACTATTATACGATATCTGTGCTGTATTACACCATATCTGTGCTGTATTATACAATATCTTTGCTGTATTATACTATATCTATCCTGTATTGTAACATATATGTACTGTACTATACAATATATGTTCTGTACTATACAATATATGTTCTGTATTATATCACATCTGTCCTGTATTATACCATATCTGTGTTGTATTATACCATATCTGTCCTGTATTTTACCATATCTGTCCAGTATTATACCGAATCTGTGCTGTATTATACCATATCTGTCCTGTATTATACCATATTTGTGCTGTATTCAACGCTTAGCTTAACGCTTCAACGCCCTGGGGAATTAGCCTAAAAGTTCTGATTTTCATGGAATTGACACTAATTCATCGAAATGCGGTGACGTCCTTCGTTACATCCGTCTCAACGCCTTAACGCCATGATATAAACCGGAGAGAGAACAACAACAACAACACGTATGACAATCCAATCATTTTAATATCCCTCCAGTACATCATACCCACGCTGGGGGAGTCGCGTTAGGTATGTTTACAATTCTCGTAGGCTCTTGTTCAATCAGAAGCCATCGTTTGAGAATCTTTAATCTCCGACCAGAATCGCTTTTGGCCTAAGTGTCGTCGAGCAGGCCAGGATACTGAACGGCAGCATATCCTGAAACTATAGTTTGCGCATTTGGGGTGTAGTAAGTAAAGTGACCATTCCTGGGGTGCGCAGGGCTATATTTGAGAGACTGAGTTTCTATATCTCATCCAAAGATGGCGTGTAGGGTATCATCGTGAAGCACTCGTGGTGTAGACCTCGACTTGTGTGATTTCCATGTCATCTGTGACGTCATTGTTGACGTCATCAGTACGAATTGTAGAGAAATTTTGATTAGTCGACCAATACACACGGAATGGGGGACACGAGCTAATCCCTATATGTGCATACCCCACCCCACACCACTATTACCACCACCACAACACACCAGTTCTATCGCCACCACACACTACCACCAGCACCACCACTACCACACACCAGTATTACCACCACCACACACCAGTTCTACCACCACCACCACCACGCCCGGTGGTGATACGCCCGGTGGTGATACCACCACCACCACCACCACCACCACTACCACCACCACCACACACCACTATTACCACCACCACACACCAGTTCTACCACCACCACCACACACAACCACCACTACCGTCACCACCACCACACAACACCACTACCACCACCGCCACCACTATCACACACCACTATTACCACCACCACACACTATTTCTACCACCACCACCACCACCACCCCACGGGCTATAGGGTACAGGGTGCACCAGATATGTGTGTGTGTGTGCCTGCGTAAGATGACGTCAGTTCCGAGTGGCGCACGGTCAAAGGTCACTTCCGTGGGTACTGTGGTTTTACATCCGGGTCCTCATCTTACATCCGGGTCCTCATCTTACATCCGGGTTTTTCTATTTTTACTGTCACGTGATCGGAACCGGAAGACACACTGATTCACTCACTCACTCACTCACTCACTCACTCACTCACTCACTCACCGTCGTTAGTGCGTCCATGCGTTAAGACGGGCGTTGGGGACGCCTCAAGGTTGTTGTGCACGCCTCACTCACTCACTCATTCACTCACTCACTCACCCACTCACTCACTAATGGTGCGCAGGTTTCAAAGGTCACTTCCGGTCACGTGACCGGAACCGGAAGCTCCCATCCAAGAGCTCCGCCCCACGGCAGCTACCACCACCACCACCACCACCACCGTGGTGGCGGTGCTGTGTGGTGGTGGTGGTGGTGGTAGAACTGGTGTGTGGTGGTGGTAAAAAGTGGTGTGTGGTGGTAGAACTGGTGTGTGGTGGTGGTAAAAGTGGTGTGTGGTAGTGGTGGTGGTGGGGTGTGGTAGTGTGTGGTGGTGATAGAACTGGTGTGTGTTGGTGGTGGTAATAGTGGCGTGTGGTGGTGTGTGTACATGTAGGGATTAACTCGTGTTCCCCATCATTCCGTATGTATTGGTCGACTAATCAAAATTTCGCTACCACTCGTACTGATGACGTCAACAATGACGCCACAGATGACATGAATATCACTCAAGTCGTTATCTCCACCACGAGAGCTTCAAGATGATGCCCTACACGCCATCTTTGGATGAGATATAAAACCTCGGTCTCTCAAATATAGCCCTGCGCACCCCAGGAATGGTCACTTTACATACTACACCCCAAATGCGCAAACTATTATTTCAGAACATGCTGCCGTTACAGTATCCTGGCCTGCTCGACGACACTTAGGCCAAAAGCCATTCTGGCCGGAGATTAAACTTTCTCAAACGATGGCTTCTGATTGGACAAGAGCCTACGAGAATTGTAAAATACATAACGCGACTCCCCCAGCGTGGGTATGATGTACTGGAGGGATATTAAAATGATTGGATTGTCATCCTTGTTGCTGTTGTTGTTCTCTCTCGGGTCTATATCATGGCGTTAAGGCGTAGAGACGGATGTAACGACGGACGTCAACACATTTCGGTGAATTAGTGTCAATTCCATGAAAATCAGAGCTTTTAGGCTAATTCACCAAGGCGTTGAAGCGTTAGGCTAAGCGTTGAATACAGGACAGATATGCTATAATACAGGACAGATATGGTATAATACAGCACAGATTCGATATAATACTGGACAGATACGGTAAAATACAGGACAGATATGGTATAATACAGCACAGATATGGTATAATACAGGACAGATGTGGTATAATACAGAACATATATTGTATAGTACAGAACATATATTGTATAGTACAGGACATATATTGTATAGTACAGGACATATATGTTACAATACAGGACAGATATGGCATAATACAGCACAGATATGGTAGATATGGTATAATACAGGGCAAATATTATATAATACAGAACATATGTTGTATAATACAGGACATATGTGGTACAATACAAGACAGATATGGTATAATACAGCACAGATTTGGTAAAATACAGGACAGATACTGTATAATACAGCACAGATTTGGTATAATACAGAACATATATTGTATAATACAGGACAAATATGGTACAATAGAGGACAGATTTGGTATAATACAGGACAGATATTGTATAACACAGGACAGATATGGTATAATACAGCACAGACACTGTATAATACAGTACAGATTTGGTATAATACAGCACAGATATGGTATAATAGAGGGCAAATATTGTATAATACAGAACATATATTGTATAATACAGGACATATATGGTACAATACAGGAGAGATATGGTATAATAGAAGGCAAATATTGTAAAAAACAGCACAGATTTGGTATAATACAGCACAGATATGGTATAATAGAGGGCAAATATTGTATAATACAGAACATTATATTGTATAATACAGGACATATATGGTACAATACAGGTGAGATATGGTATAATACAGCTCAGATTTGGTATAATACAGGACAGATATGGTATAATACAGCACATTCAGGACAGATATGGTATAACACAGGACAAATATGGTACAATACAGGTCAGATTTGGTATAATACAAGACAGATGTTGTATAACACAGGACAAATATGGTATAATACAGCACATTCAGGACAGATATGGTATAATACAAAAGGTGTATATAAAAAAACTCATGTCAGAAGTAGGATTCGAACCCACGCCCTGCCTTGCGCAGACCAACACTTAGGACTGGTGCCTTAGACCACTCGGCCATCCTGACTTTACGGTTATAGTTTTATAGTTTTAACTATTGTATCAGAAGTATCAAGTAAACAACTCATGTGTCAGAAGTAGGATTCGAACCCACCCACTGCATGTGCAGACCAGCACTTGATACTGGCGCCTTAGACAACTCGACCATCCTGAACTTGTACAGTTATAGTTCACAGTATCAAGTCATATGTAGTATTCATGCACGATGCGACCACCAAGTGTGTAGATGCGTATACATGCGGAGAACTACAAGATGACACCCCACACGATGCATTCGGACCAAGGATGGTCCATTTCTACACCAAATACCTTTCTTCACTTCCCAAAATGCTCGCTTTCGCTAATATTCGTACTGATGACGTCACCAATGACGTCACAGATGCTGTGGACATGCCGCAAATCGTGGTCTCCACCCAGAAGGCTACAAGATGACACCCCACAGGACGTATTCGGGCCAAGGATGGTCCATCTCTACCCCAAGTACCTTTCACTGCCCCAAAATGCCCACTTTGGCTATTACTCCTACTGATGACGTCACCAGTGACGTCACAGATGACGTGAACATTCCTCAAATGGCGGTCTGCACCACGAGAACTACAATACGACATCCCACACGGCGCATTCGGACCACGAATTGTCCATCTCTACACCATATACCTTCCTTCACTGCCCCAAAATGCCCACTTTGGCTACTACTCCTACTGATGACGTCACCAATGACGTCACAGATGCCGTGGACATCCCTGAAATCGTGGTCTGCACCCCAAGAACTACAAAAAGACACCCCACACAACGCATTCGGACCAAGGATGGTCCATCTCTACACCAAATACCTTCTTTCTCTGCCCCAAAATGACCATTTTACTTACTACTCGTACTGATGACGTCACCGATGACGTCACAGATGACATGGACATCCCTCAAATCGGGATCTACATCCCGAGAGCTACAAGATGACACCCGACACGACGCATTCGGACCAACGATGGTCCATCTCTACACCAAATACCTTCCTTCACTGCCCCAAAATGCCCACTTTGGCTACTACTCTTACTGATGACGTCACCAATGACGTCAAAGATGACGTGGACATCCCTCAACTCGTGGTCTACTCCCCGAGGACTACAAAATGACACCCCACACGACGCAGTCGGACCAAGGATGGTCCATCTCTACACCAAATACCTTATTTCTTTGCCCCAAAATGACCACTTTCGCTACTACTCGTACTGATGACGTCACCGATGACGTCACAGATGACATCCCTCAAATCGGAGTTTACAGTCCGAGAGCTACAAGTTGACACCCCACACGACGCATTCGGGCCAACGATGGTCCATCTCTACACCAAATACCTTCCTTCACTGCCCCAAAATGCCCACTTTGGCTACTACTCCCACTGATTACGTCACCAATGACGTCACAGATGCCGTGGACATCCCTGAAATCGTGGTCTCCTCCCCGAGAACTACAAAAGGACACCCCACCCGACGCATTCGGACCAAAGATGGTTTATCTCTACACCAAATACCTTCTTTCTCTGCCCCAAAATGACCACTTTACTTACTACTCGTATTAATGACGTCACCGATGACGTTACAGATCACATGGACATCTCTCAAATCGGGGTCTACACCCCGAGAGCTACAATATGACACCCCACACGACGCATTCGGACCAAGGATGGCCCATCTCTACACCAAATACCTTCTTTCTCTGCCCCAAAATGACCACTTTCGCTACTAGTCGTACTGATGACCTCACCGAAGACGTCACAGATGACATGAACATCCCTCAAATCGGGGCTTGCACCCCGAGAGCTACAAGATGACACCACACACGACGCATTCGGACCAACAATGGTCCATCTCTACACCAAATACCTTCCTTCACTGCCCCAAAATGCCTACTTTGGCTAGTACACCTACTGATGACGTCACTAATGACGTCACAGATGACGTGAACATCCCTCAAATCGGGGTCTGCCCCACGAGAACTACAAAATGACACCTCACACGACGCATTCGGGCCAATAGTGGTCCATCTCTACCCCAAACACACCTCCACGCACCCCAAAATGACCCCTTTACTTACTACCCCCAACTGCGCATGCGCAGATTGACACAGCTTGCATTAAAAACACGCCATTCCGACTCTACCCCACAAAAGCTTCACTTGGATATCTCCCACGACCCATTTGGACCCATAGTGATCCATCTCTACCCCGAAAACTCCCCATATACCCCTCAAAATGGCTGCTTTCTATACTATGGCCAGACTGCGCATGCGCAGAATATTGAAAATGGACGATTCGTTAATCCAGTAGGGTGCTCCTCCACGAGAGATAAGACCTCATACGACACCATAGGACCAATAGGGGCTCATCTATTAGCAGTAGCGAGTGACTGTTCTCTACCAAAGCTATATTCACGTTCACATGTATATAGATAACATATGCTTCTGTTTTGCATTTCGGTATTTTACTGTTCTATTGATTTTATTCACTCTTGTACTCTGCCATATCTGGTGTTCGTACAACAAAATCTTGAATCTTGAATCTTGAATCCTAGATCCCAAAACGTCCACCCAGTATGGACCTATTCACTGAGCCAGTATAGGCCTATATGGGCCTATATACAGACCTACCCGGTACTTTTCAAATAATTCACCGCTTACCTCCGAGACCCTTTCCATCGTGTTCTACATGGTGAGACGCGAAAAACGAGACCAAACAACCCATAACGCAATGAACATGTGTGAATTTCCGAGTATGGACCTATCCCCCCCCCTCCCATAGCCAGTATGGGCCTATATACAGACCGACCCGGTACGTTTTAAAAAAGTTCACCGCTTACCTCCGAAACAATTTCCATCGTGTTCTACATGGTGAGACGTGAAAAACAAGACCAAACAACCCATAACGCAATGAACATGTGTGAATTTCCCAGTATGGACCTATACCCCATAGCCAGTATGGGCCTACATTGGCCTATATACAGACCTACCCGGTACTTTTCGAAAAATTTCACCGCTTAACTTCGAGACCCCTCCCATCGTGTTCTACATGGTGAGACGTGAAAAACAAGACCAAACAACCCATACCGCAATGAACATGTGTGAATTTCCCAGTATGGACCTATCCCCCCCCCCCCCCACCTCTCCCATAGCCAGTATGGGCCTATATACAGACCCACTCGGTACTTTCCAAAATTGCACCGCTTACCTTCGGGACCCTCCCATCGTGTTCCACATGGCGAGACGTGAAAAACAAGATCAAACAACCCATAGGAAAACCCACCAAAGATTGCTCACTATAGACCTATCCCCCCCCCCCCCTGCCATAGCCAGTATGGGCCTATATACAGACCTACCCGGTACTTTTCAAAACATTTCATCGCTTACCTCCAAGACCCTTCCTTTCGTGTTTTTCGTGGCGAGACGTGAAAAACAAGACCAAACAACGCATAGTAAAACCCACAAAAAAATGACCTCCCCCATACCCCATACATGCATTTTCCCCGTATATTGTATAACCGCGGAGGAATACATGCCACCTAGAGATCGGATGTGACGTCACCCTGGTGGCGCCATCTGTCGGAACTATAGTGCACTTGACCTGAGCTGTGCAAAAATTGGAGCTCTCTTGTGTTGGGGGTAGTTTTTGGTTTCTTGAGCTGGTGGCGCCCCGTGTCGGATGCAAGAGTTACCTCCCCCGGCAAAATATGGCTTTAAGTCACGGCTATATACTACTGGCGTCGGATGACAATTACATGTTAATCATTTGAAATATTGAATTCCATCGTCGATTGTAATTCGAGTAACTAGGTTATCTCCCTTTGCAAAAGCTCTTGTCGCAAAGCACTCGCTCACACGCCGGGCTTATTTTTGAAGTCTACAAGTTTATTCGTAATAAATGTGAGCTTCTGCGGGTGCTGTTCTAATTAATTTCGGGACGTACAGAAACTAATTTCGGGACGCACAGAAATTAATTTCGGGACGTACAGAAATTAATTTCGGGACGTACAGAAATTAATTTTGGGACGGGTTGAAATTTATTTCGGGACGTACTGAAATTAACGTACAGAAATTTCAGTAAAAAAATAAATACAAAAAAAAAAAAAAATATTGCACCGTAATACCCTGACTGTTATTACACTCAGTGATACCCTGACTGTTATTAATCTGCACTCAGATTGGGACAGTACAGTTATTACTCGAACAAACCGTTTAAAGTAACAGTCAATGAGGCCCCATAAAAAATGCCTTGTTTCCCATCACCGTCCGCCCCGATTTTTCTGCTGTTGGTGTTTCTTTTGGTATGAAAATGAGGCTGGACTGACTCTCATTAGCACCAGCGACTGTTGTGGCGCGCTAGGAATACTTGTTGTGGCAGAGGAGCTGGGGTGATGTCAAGATTCTATACGCGACAGTCTTACCTTGTGTGATTACCGGGACATTGCCAGTAACTTGATGTTTCTTTTGTGCGCCATTGGATGTCATGGTTATTAGATACTGTCCTGGATCGAGATTTCTTACTTGGCTGTTTTGTGTGTGCAGATACTGAAGATGTTCATCTAGTCGTCCTTTCCAAAACTGTGATAATAATTCTGTTACTTTCTAATCTGTAATTGGACCTCGTTGAACGTCTTTCAATGACAAGTATATTTGCTGTAATCAAGGCGACATGTCCGTGATATTGTCGCGCTGTTTACAATTTTATGGTTGTAATCTCATTTTCGTTCTGTTTGTGTATAAGTCGTATATAAATGCACAGTAGTAATACAGGAACACAACATCTGCAGCATTGTCACGGTATAAATGTATAGTTGATATTTATTTTCCGTTGAAGAACTAACGTTGTTCTATTCCTCAGTGATATAGTTTCATGCCTGTGGACTTTGTGGTATGACTGCCCAAAGTCACATTCACGATCGTCAATTCATGATCGTCATGTTCTCCATTTCGCGAGAATAGCTCAGCTTATTGTTTCCTGCTGGAATAAAACACCCACAGTTTTGTCTTTCAAATCACAATGATTCAGATTTTATCAATATCAGCTTTCGAGTTCTGTCTACCTGCATAGGAATGGAGATTTTGCGACTACGAAGTCATAATGAGATGACCTCACATATAGCAGTATGCAGGAGGTGAGAATGGAAATACAAACGCCATGGGATATCTGTCGATTTATCCAATGTATTTATTCAATCTCTAGCAAGACGGTGTGCAAAATTTTTAAAATTTAATTTTTAAAACGCGACGTCGTGTTTTTTAAAAGGCGACGTCGCGTTTTCAAAAGGCGACGTCGCGTTTCAAAACGCGACGTCGCCTTTCGAAACGCGACGTCGCCTTTCGAAACGCGACGTCGCCTTTCGAAACGCGACGTCGCCTTTTGAAACGCGTCGTCGCCTTTTGGTCTTTCAACTGCGCATGTGCAGGTTTAGGGAGCATTTGTTATTAGTGAGCCAGAGCTATCCGCTTGACCATCTCAGAGAATTATAAGACAATCACAATAGTAGAGGGTTCCAATTCTATCAGCAAAACTGTGGGTTACAAGGTTGTCACCGTTATCGTGAAACTAGACTTTGATAGGAGAGCGAAGCAATAAGGGCAGAAACTCTTAACTGAGATTGGAATAAACGAAACTAAATCTGTGGCGGCGTCTCCGGGAATGGTTACACGCTTATTTTCCTATTTTTGATAAAAATAGGTGGTGGTAGCATTGACCTATCTGAACTAAGATAATTTGTTTTTTTGCGATAGAGTGCCCAATTATTTTAAAACCGCTACATAGCGTATAAATAACTATACAAAGGGTTCAAAGCTCAAATTCAATAACGTATTACTCAACTTGGTAAGTCACTTTTAATATCATTAACCTGAGAAGCACCTGGCTGGAATGTTTTCCACCCATGCAGATCAATCCAGCTTCCATTTTTACACCTGGTGGTGAAAGATTTACAGCGAAGTGAAAATGTGTTGGTCTAGGTAGAAACTGTTTTCACCGAGGACCGTTTTAACCCAGTTGAAATAAATTAATCAATCAACATTTAAATGTCTTCTATGGGTGACACTAACGGCACAGCTTCCACTTAGTGAGTCCATGAGTGCATTGTGCTATAACTGAATGCATAGCGAAATGGCAATTTAAAGTCAAGTAATAAACGACACTGCCAGCCGAGTTTTACACCAAAGATTAATGATACAATGTGAATAATATAAAAATAATAAAGCCTGACAAACGTTTAGAGGACGGACAGGATGATTATCTTGAAAAAAAATTAGTTGGTCCCTGTACAAGTAACTGAAAGCTAATGAGGAAACATTGTCTAAATACATGCATTATGCGCACTAATAATGTCAGCTTGTTCTTGTCTTGAGGGGTGCGTATACTCAATGGATATACATGACCTAATTTCTGAGACGGATATAAGCACAGCGAAGTTTCCTACCACACATTTCATTTACACAGTCTTCTACATATATCTACATGTATGTCATTTGTCTTGTCTAACTAAAGCATTGTATCTATAGTCACAACACAATTTCTTGAAAATAAATGATCCCTAGACATGCGCAGTTCTACTATCAAAACACGACGTCGCGTTTCAAAAGGCGACGTCGCGTTTCGAAAGGCGACGTCGCGTTTCGAAAGGCGACGTCGCGTTTCAAAAGGCGACGTCGCGTTTCGAAAGGCGACGTCGCGTTTCGAAAGGCGACGTCGCGTTTCAAACGCGACGCGCCTTTTGAAACGCGACGTCGCCTTTTGAAAACGCGACGTCGCCTTTTAAAAAACACGACGTCGCGTTTTAAAACGCGACGTCGCGTTTCTTTCCTATCTTTTAACATTGCCAAACAAGACGTGGGTGAAACACGACGTCGCCTTTTGAAAACGCGACGTCGAGTTCCGTTGTGTCGAGTTTTACAATGCAAAAACATAGGAAAGAAACGCGACGTCGCGTTTTAAAAGGCGACGTCGTGTTTTCCAAAAGGCGACGTCGTGTTTTAAAAGGCGACGTCGTGTTTTAAAAACGCGACGTCGCGTTTCAAAAGGCGACGTCGCGTTTCAAAAGGCGACGTCGCGTTTCAAAAGGCGACGTCGCGTTTTGAAAAGGCGACGGAAACTTGGCACAAATAGAACACCATATTAATGTGCTCGCTGAAAGGACACGTAGGCGTCTCTCCAGTCAAAATGACGACTGCTCACAACTTGAGTTCGAAGGGGATGAAATATATGACACATTGCTGCCTTCTGATTCTTTTCCAGTGGCATATTCGGAAAGGCCATGAGGTCACGAAGGCTGTTCGGAAAGTCCATTAAAAAACGACTGATCTTTGTCCTGACGAATTCGTCTCCTGTCATGGGTCGGATTTGTCAGACGAACCATGAATATAGGGATGATGGGAAGACCCAATAATCATTAAAAACGAGATAATCTAGTCGTTATAACGAGACACCACAACATCACAACAGCTAATCCGTTATGACGGGATATAAAATTATTAAAACGAGATACTACCTCGTTAAGGAGATGAAAAGTTGCTACGACAAGATATAATCGTTATAGATAAAGAGCTTTACGACATAAAAAAAGTCGTTCGTTATAACCAAATATACAGTCATGTTAATCAGACAATCAGATAATAAATCATTATTGCGAGATACATGTACAAAGACGTTATAAGATGATATATCGAGGTAACAAATAGTTATAACGATAACACTGTCATTTAAACAAGATAAGCATGTCTTTGTAACGAGATACTGAGTCGTTAGAGCGAGATAATAAACTCATTATATCTCACTCATTTTCATGAAATTCCCCCAATGTTCCAGTGATTCCGTGCAACGTGCGGGAATAACAGTAAATAATGCGAATTAAATGGAACTACCGCCCGAAATGAAACAAGATAGGATTATGGGCAACACTTCCACTATTAAGGTAAGTTCAGAAAAGCACCCAGACAAATGGCGAAGTTATCACCAATAAAATATCATGAGTTGGAGCCATCCCCATATTCCACCAGCATTATAGGGATGTCCATCGACATCATGGCCATTATCAATGGCCGGGCCGTTATCATTGAAAGGTATGACCCAGATAGGCCCGAACTAAGAAACGAGTTCAAAATCGTCCCCTATCTGCCTTGACGCTGTGCTGAACATTGGGGCAGATACGAAGCGTTTTCAAGAACGGTTTTTGATCAGACTGTAAAAAGGCATATTTCAACCTATTAGTGTACCATTTGTTAACTCAATTTTACCCCACCGGTAGGCCTACGTCTATCGTTATGCGTAACACGTTACTTTCATCAATCTTAGATACTTTGCTCAGAGAACCGCAATAACGTCTCGCTTTCGGAACTTTTCATTCTCGTGGTCGTTGTTTTTTGGGGGGTTTCTGTGTATAACCTCATATTTTACATACCGGGTAGTGGATTCTAGATGGAATCTTCTGTGCCAATTTCACAACCCACTTGTTTAAATTTGTCATTAAAATTAAATACAGCGGTGTCAATTTCAGTCTCTCAAGGGGGATGAAAATAGGGGGAAAGCAAGTGATAACTTACCTCCTCCATTTCGGTAACATATGTACGGGAACCTCCAGACGTTCCCCAGACCAACACTACTTCCAACAGTCACAAAAAGGAAGTCAATTTTCCTCCCCCATTCTGGACGTTTCTTCTTATCTTGAAGGTCCTCCTGAGCTTCCATAAGTTTCCCCATGTTGCCTGATAAATCACAGGGTTTGAGCCAGAGATAGAAAGCTTTTCCCGATTACTTTGCGTCTTGTCCTAATTGAAATCCTGTCTGACGAGAAAGTATAATTCAACTTAACTTGTTAACCTCGTGCACTCTAGTCACGATAATCTAAATGCGGGGCCTCAAAGCCGCGAGTCACCGTGAGAAATTGAGAGCAACTGCACCATAAACCGGTGAAACTGTAACAAGAGCATATTCGACACTGTGGACAACGTCATTAAATGCAACTTGATAATGGAGATCTCTCTGATGAGCCATGCATCCCACACTGGATATATGACTTTTAATGTAGAAAGTGCATTTACATAGGTGTTCACAGTGCATTTACTAAGGTGTTCACAGTGAAGTTGGTGAGAAGAAGAATGAATTGTCGCGAATACTGTTTAAGTGGAATTTTAAGGTGCATATAATGATATATATTTAGTTACATGTGTAGTAGTGTTAATGATGTTAGCAGGAAAATACTGATTATGTATTAACTGTTAGTTGAACAAATACAGAAATTGCATGGAATGATTTATTATATACTAAATTCCAAGAGTTCAGCATTTGTGGAACGGCACTGATGTTTTCGGGTTTCAAAATTGTCATCGTTATCGACTTACTGTCCGGCCAAGATCTAATCGCTTAAAATCAATCCCAACCTTCCTCTTACCGATGTTAGGCCACTCTCCAAATGTGAAATCCATCGGTTCAAAGATGAATCATTCTCAAGTTATTGTCCAGACAAGTTCCAAGTGGCTGACGGTAGCCATGTTGGATTACGCAAGATGACTGACGATGGCCATCTTGAATTATGCAGACAACTGAAGAGCAATCCCATCCGTCCTCTCACTGATGTCAAGAAACTCTCCAAATCTGAAGTCGATTGGTTAAGTAGTTCTCGAGTTATTGGTCGGACAATATCCAACTGCTGAAAATTCAAGACCACTGGCAGTGACCATCTTGGATTACGCCGGTAACTGGAAAGCAATCCCAACCGTCCTCACACCGATGTCCAGTCATTCTCCAAGTTTAAAGTCGATGAGTTCAATCCTTCTCGATTTATTGCTCGGAAAAGATCCAAGCGCTTAAAATTCAAAATGGCTTACATTGGAGATGTTGGATTAGGCAGGTAAATGAAAAGCAATCCCAACCGTCCTCTCACCGCTGTCAAGAAACTCTCCAAGTTTGAATTCGATTGGTTTAGTAGTTCTCGAGTTATTGATTGGACAAGAAATTTGTAAAGATCCAACTGCTGACAATACAAGATGGCTGATGGTAGCCATCTTGGATTACACCAGTAACTGAAAAGCAATCCTAACCGTCTTCTCACAGATGTTAAGGCATTCCCCAAGTTTAAAATCGCTCGGTTCAATCATTCTCGATTTATTGCCCGGACAAGATCCAAACGCTTGAAATTCAAGATGACTGACAGTGACCATGGCTGATAGGGACAAACCCTCCAAGCTTGAAGTCGAACTTGCAGTGGGAAGACGGCTTGACCTCGTGCTATTATGAACATAGAAATCTCTCCTGGAATTGATGGATACATCTAAATTCGTTTCTAGAGATTAAAATATTGATCTAATGAAACAAAGCATGGGGTTATGTATAGAGAACCCATATTTCGACACTTCACACTATTACCACCGCTCCCCCCTCCCCCCAAACTCATGTTTTGAGGGCCTGTGGTCAAATGGAACGTTTTTTTTATATCTGATTTTGTTTGATAAGGCTGCTCTGTAGGTCAGTAACCTTGGCCTCCATCTCGGTAACCGACATATCGCTTTTCCACTAGTGCACCCACTCACAAAATGTGATTTTCAATGTTTTTCTGACCTTTGACCTTTCGACCTCAATATATTTCTTGCTTGCCTTAAGTTAGATCACAATCCATATTCATTGGTCTGGAATATTACACAAACAATTTTATTCAATAATTTCCTGTTGGGTTGGGGTGGGGAGTCATCCTGATGTTGACCTTGATCTGTTTAATCTTTGATAATTTCAGTACCTGGCATATCGTCTCCCACTGATGTATCCACTCAAAAAAAAGAAGATTAAAGCGAGGATTTAATAGGCCTATATATGCTATAGGACTTCGCCAGCTTTATCTGACGTAGTACAAAAATAAAACTTGAGCAGGCCTTTTGTAGACTGGAATGTACATGTACGTGAATATGACTTTTGGACCATCGCCAGTTCTGTATTGAGACAAACGAGGTGAGATTTTCTTAAAATAAAAGACTTTCTTCGAAGCAAATGGAATTAGACGGATTCATGAGAAATTTGCACTGTAACTCTCGCTCCATCGTCCTCGAAAGGACACTTTTGCAGCTTTTTGAACGACACTTCTTATATCTTTGAAAGTTATTCAAGAACGTCCCGTAAGCACGATAGCTTCCATTTCTTTGTGGGTACATATTCCACATTTTTCATGTCAATCTGGTTCGACTGAAGTATTCTGTGATGGTGTCAGGTCCACTCTTTCATACTGGTCTAGTCTCAGCCAAGCGCAATCTCACTATTGGGAAGATCTCACAACTAGATGAAAGAAGTTGATCTTTCCAAAAGAAACTAGAACTCATGGATTTCGAAAGGCCACTCAGATGTTTAGAGTGGTCCAGATACAGTAGCATTGCATGATTTATTTCGTACACAAGGAGCCCGTCTCCCGACTCATGGAATGACTCCTGGAATGCCAGTAACATGAGTAACGTTATCCTCTCGCTATTACCAAATGTTATCCTCGAGTGCATTATTTTATATTCTATAACACTTGTGTCTATAACAACTTGCTAACCGTGCAATTATTGAGTGTTTTAGCACGGGTGTGCGAAATGTACACGTGTCAAGTGCAGGTGTTCACTTGGGAGATTCTAGTTACAAGGCCGGATAGGAAGGGGGCGTCTGTTTCATTAAATCGAATAAACACACAAATAAATTACAAGTTTAACTGCTCTTTCCATCGTGAAATTGATTAACAGACCGACATAAATAGACTTAATCCAAGTATGTTCCACACAGCTTGGCTAAGCTGACAGAATCACTCCCCATTTGACAGACCGCATAAACTCGTCCACTGCCATTGGCATCGCACCAATAACAGTGGACTAGTTTTCCAAACAAAGGGGAGAAAGGTTGTCAGAGTTTAAAATATGCTTTTCTTTATAATCTTTATTGATAATCAATCTGAGCAGTGCAATATAGAATAGAAATAATGTTTTCATAGACGTGCTCAATGGTTATTTTACGCACGATTAGTATGGGAAAGCTGATCAATTTTCGTAACATATAAACTTTTGAATTGAATGTTGACTGTTAATAAAGACAGGGAAAAGTTCCTTCGAGAGATGCGGTTAGAGGGCGTGTCGCAGTCAAAATATCGGCATGGCTTCCACATTACGTGAGAGTAGTGATCTCACTATCATGAAGGCATGACGTAATTTCGATCACGTGAGGTAGTTAGCCAATCGTGGTTAATATGAGGAATCTGGTTATCTCCGAGCTATTACGGCACGGCGATTGGGTAACCAGATAAAGCGCCCCCTTACGGCCAAGAGGCGCAAACTTGGCGAATTGAATCAGCGGGAGAACAAGGAGAGTAGGGACGTCAGTGATACAAGCTGAATAGTATGAGCGTAGCCGTCGAGTATTGCTTCGCAGTCAGTAACAAAATTAGTACCAAATTTAAAAAAACAAAAAAAAACAATGATGTCGGCAAGACATCATGATATTCGATAAATATCAAACTCGTATCGCTTATCAGTATTCTGAATCAGTATAATTTTTCGTTGTAAACTCATTATCTAAAGACTTATGTATCTCAATCACGCTTTGATTGTGGATGTTCATATGAACACCACTATGATCTTGAAGTACATGAATACGGCCCCTGCACCGGGTTAAGTGAATCAGACACAAGTTACGAAACGCAGCGACATAGATCGTGCACGCTACTCTCGTATTTCGCTATCAGCATGCGATAAGTATCGCCAAATTTAAGAAACTTTGCGTGGAGGCGCTTGGCGGTATAGCCCTGTTTTAATTTTCTGCAATAATGTTTTGTGACGTTGATTAAAATCGTCACATTTTGTACGGGATCTAGCAAATGCCACCAGTTTAGATATGGATACGCCATATGCACTGGAATATTACTGTTAAAAAAACCGGATAGTTTACCATGTCGAAATTGTAATCATCTCTCTTGTCGTAAAGTCGACGGAAGAGAAGGCCCGCTTCATTTTTATAGAGATATACATGTCAAAATTTGATGTGCTGTTAGGGCTATCTGTAGTTTCCTTCAAATCCAGTGAAGGTAGATATATATATATCCTTGACTTTGTCATTCATATGGCGATTATCCACATTGAGAAGATCGTCTATATGGCGTTTGGTGAATGAGAAGGAAAGGGAATTGAAAAGATCGGTTTTTGAAAGCGTCTGCATATAGTCGTATTCACAAGACAACAGATATAGGTCAGTCGAAAGGGGTGCGCAATGAGTACCAATTGGAATACTTATATGCTGTTGATATGTTGTGTTGCCAAAATTCAAATAGATATTATCAAGAAGAAATTCAAACAACTCCATCAACAAAGAAACATCCCATGAATGATATCCCTTGTATGTAATTGAGCTAAAGAATACTTTTCTGACATCAATATATAGGCGATCAGTTTTTTTGAACACCGATACTATCAATGAACTAAGACGACCAATAAGGTTCTGCCGAGGGACTGTAGTGTAGAGAGTCGAGAAATCCCATGTGGATACATGTCTGTACGGTATGTGTCCTCTCGCATCAAATTCTTTCGTTAGACATTTTCGGTTTTTCTATATCCACATACATTCAACGCCAGAGTTTTTAGAAATGGTGGCGCAATACCTTTCCCAAAATGATTTTACCTCATGAAGGGCCCTCGTCAACAGGGTTGAATTATGCTTGGTGGTACAGCTTCTCGAACCAGCTAAGAATCTAGATTTGGATGGCGTTTTGTAGATTTTGGGCGTCCCGTACACTTTGGTATATAATTATGAGTGGTTGGAAGACAAATAACTCTTTCTTTGAGAAACATTTTTTTCTTTTTGGTTATGAAATAAATCTTTCATGTTAGATGCAGTTTGGGAGAAAGTAGACTTATTCGATGATGGTGTGTTCATACTCCATTACCTGGTACTAGTAATATTTTACATATGTATATTATATTATTTTGAGCTTGTCTGCTGGGACAATGACGAATTCACTCATTGAATTACGTTGTTCATTGACCATAATGGCCAATCATTGGCCAACAAAATTATCCAAATTCGCGTGAGTCGGCAAATTCTCGTCCGAACAAATACAAATAGAAGCGTCATTTACTGTCTAGTCCGGTACTGCTAAAACTAATTCCTCATACGTCGAGGTGAAATCGTCGGAAACTATTATCGGAACTGAGAATCCCCCGGAAACTAGATTGGCGAAGATTTCTCCCAACCATTTAAATTATTGACCTCATTTCGAATATTGAGTTTTTGTGAAAACGTTGAGTATTTACTGTTATTAAAGTTATTTACTGTCCTGATTAATTTTCTAAACATTTATTCTTACTAGTGTTTGAAACGACGTCTATGAATTCCTCTCGATGCAACAGACCGTGCATTTTTCACGTTACTACTGTACGGTACAGATATCGACAAAATAAACTGCTTCTACTGGTCGGCAATTGGCCTCAAAACGAACTAACTTCAAGTGTTTGATGACATCCTCACATCAGACAGGCCTGAGCAGAAGTTGTTCATTTTACAGCATGCACACAGTGGTTCTTTCTGGTTGTTGTTGTAAACTGGATTTCAAATTTCCGGTTTAGATTCAAGTCATGATCAATTTGGACATTTAAGACACACTTCCGGTTATCCCACGGATGAGACTCGATTTCAAATTGTAATCCTCGATTTCAAAACCTCCTCCACATTTGCCCTCGGGTTTTCAACAAATTTCAGGAAACCAAGCACGATTGGATCATGGTCTAAACTCATTTCAATAAGGCTCTCCCCTTCGGGGGTGACCTTTAGTATATGCTCTCACTACGAAAAAAAATTCAAACAATTTAGTGCATGTGTTGTAAAATTTAACCTGATGAGACGTCTACGTCATGGTCATTAGCTCGACAATATGGATATTTACCTTCACGTATCGACTGGGCACAAAGAAAACACAGCCTACTGATTTTATCTAGCTAGCCACATGATCAGTTCAGGGCCGAATTCCCTTTCCTCTAGGTGTTGAAATGCCAGTTTGATAAGAGACTTCCTAGAAACGTTATGGCTGTCCGTCGTAAAAAACTTACAGGGGCAGTAAATAAAAAACTAAGCAATGTATTTGCAAACTTATAAACAGGATTAGGCAAGCATTTTTTTCTGATTAGCGCACGTGTCCTTACACTACAACATATTTGCACGAAATTCCCGGCAAATTTATCTTTCTTGGTCAAGGCAAGAATCACCAAGCTAGAATTGTCTCTGGGGTGATGTTAAGTGTTAAGAAATCAATTATCTGTTGATAGAGTGTCGGAAAACGTTGTTTTTCTTGTTCGAAACATGACATACTATGATTTAACGTATATCAATATCTGAAATCAGGGGCTCTTTCAGAATTAAACAATACGCACCACGTTTTGACAAGGTCTTTAATCAGACACAAAGGTCTTATTTGCCTTACTCCAACCAGTTAGACAATGCCACCTATGAACTGCGCACCACCATCACCAACACCACCACCACGTGCACGACCACCACACATCACCGCTAGCCTTGCTCTCACGAGTCACCAGTCACCAAACCTACATGTATGCCCCACCCTCACTGCTAGCCTTGTCTCTATGGTTACACCAGCCACCAAATCTATGTTCCACCACAGCTAGCCTTGCGCCTTTTATCACACCAACCACCAAACCTATGGTCTACCACCACTACCACTAGCCGTGTCCCTATGGTCACACCAGCCACAAAATATATGTTCTACCAGCACCACCACTAGCCTTGTCTCTGTGGTTACATCAACCACCAAATCTATTTTCTACTACACTCACCGCTAGCCTTGTCCCTATGGTTACACCAGCCACCAAATCTATGTTCTACCACCCTCACCGCTAGCCTTGTCCCTATGGTTACACCAGCCACCAAATCTATGTTCTACCAGCACCACCACTAGCCGTGTCCCTATGGTTAAACCAGCCACCAATTCTATGATCTACCACCCTCATCGCTAGCCTTGTCTCTATGGTTACACCAGCCACCAAGTCTATGTTCTACCAGCACCACCACCAGCCTTGTCCTTATGGTTTCACCAGCCTCCAAAACTATGTTCTACCACCCTCAGTAGTAGGAAGAGGGGAAATTCTTTATCATTGAGGCTGAAGCTGATGAGGTCACGTAATGTGACGTGGCGATGACCGTGACGTCAATTCCGGGTCAAAAATCACTTCCGGTCATGTGACGGCCCGACAAGAGTGATCTGTCCCTAAATAAGACCGTACGCTGCAGTGGCTTCAATGTTAGGCCCAACCCACTCATGGACAATTGCGGTATAGGGTGTGGTACCTTGTTTTTTTTTCTGTCTCACCATGTAGAACACGATGGGAGGGGTCTCGTCGCCAAAGGTTAACATTTGCTGAAAAGTTCGGACTGCGCATGCGTAGTCCATAGGCGGATCGGCGGGTGGACGTTTAGTGGTCGTGGTGGACCGCTATTGGTCCATAGTGAAGCAGTCGTGGGGGGACCACCGACTGGATGAGTATGGAATGGGAGTAAGGTTATGGCGCGCATGCGCAGACAGGGAATTGTGAGAAAAGGGCATCGGAATGGCCGTTTTCAGCTCGAGGTGGGTCAATTAGTGGGCGTACTGGGTCATGTGAGATGTCATATTGAAGTACTCCCGGGGGAGCATCCGACAGGGTGGGTGTAAGGCTATTGCGCGCATGCACAGACCGGAAATTATGGAAAAAAGAGCATTGGAACGAACGTTTTGGGGTTGAGGTGGACCAATATTTGTCCGAGGCGTATAGGCATTAATAATAGATCCCATAGGCCCGTGTGACGGAAGTTATTCTCCATGTTTTAGGTGTAAAGCCCGTGTTCCTATTTTTATTTCAGAGAAAATATGCACCTGCTATCTCTCACCTCTAGACAGGCCACGATCCGCTGGGAACCTATATTAGCTCATCTACACCTGATTGATAGTGGTTTTCCATAGTTTAGGGCTAGCCGGTCCGGATCTTTCATTTCGGAGGAAACATGAACCCACCCATTTCATGATCAGCACTTCACGTGGATATCCCAAACAATCCAGTCAGTATACCCATTATTGGCCCATCTCAACCTCAAAACGCCCACCGGAATGTCCTTCTCCCAAAATTCCCTGCCTGTGCATGCGCACGATAACCTACTTTCACGACACACCAGTCTAGTCGGACTCTCTCACTCGTGTGCTTCAAACGCATACCTCAAACGACCCATTCGGGCCAATATTGGCCCACCTCGACCTCAAACGTCCATTCCGATGCCCTTTTCCCACAATTCCCAGTCTGCGCATGCGCGCCATAACATTACTTCGATTCCATGCCCATCCAGTCGGATGGTTCCTCAACGAGTGCTTCACTATGATACCTCACACAACCCAGTCGACCAATAGTGGTCCACCACGACCCCAAAACGTCCACCCCTATCTGCCTATGGACTACGCATACGCAGTCCGAATTTTTCAGGAAGTTAACCCATGGCCACGAGACCCCTCCCATCGTGTTCTACATGGCGAGACAGAAAAAACAAGGTGTCACACCCATACCGCAAATGTCCATGAGTGGGCTGCCCATTGGTCCCAACATTGAAATCATTGCAGTGTACGGTCTTCTTTAAGGGTAGATCACTCTTGCTGGGCCGTCACGTGACCGGAAGTGATCTATGAATCGAAGGTGACCTTTGACCCGGAAGCGACATTTGGCCCGGAAGTGACGTCACGGATTCATCCGTGACGTCAAGACCAAGTCACGTTACGTGACGTCATCAGCCTCAGCCTCAATGATAAGGAATTTCACCTCTTCCTACTACGACTACCAGCATCACCAAGAGCCTTGTTCATATATGGCTACGCCAGTCATCAAATTGATGTCCTACAACCCTCATCACTAGCCTTGCTCCTATGACTACCCCGGTCACCAAACCTATGTTCTATCACCGTCACTGCTAGCCTTGTCCCTATGGTTACATTAGTCACCAAACCTATGTTCTATCACCGTCACTGCTACAGAACAGAACACCGCTCGCCCTTTCCCCATTCTTATATCAGTCACCAAACCTATGTTACATCATCACCACATCTAGCCTTGCTCCCATGATTAAACCAGTCACCAAACCTATGTTCCACAACCACCATTTCTAGCCTTGTCCCTGTGGTTACATCAGCCGGCAAACATATGTTCCACCACAAATCACCACTCGGTCTGCCCCCATTGTTACACCAGGCACGAAACCTATGTTACACCACCACCACCGCTAGACTTGCAACCATTTTCACACCAGTCACTGAACCTATATTACACCACAAATCACAGCTAGCCTTGTCCTCACATTTACGTCAACCACCAAACCTATGCCCCCCCCCCCACACCAACATCGGTAACCCTGTCCCATCGTTACATCCTTCTGACTTGAAATAAAAAAAAATCGGAAGATGGTGGATTCACACATGCGGTGGAATTGTCATAGCTAAATAATATATAGCCCTCCCGAGTATGAGGGCTATAGGTCGGCCCCAGTCACCTCCAGCGAGGGTTTTAGATAATTTTATTACGAATCACCCACCTCTGAAACTGCCGTACATCTAATCTCTATCTCCTCCTGCGCACTATTTTAAAATCTTGCGCACTATTGTGAAATAGTAACGAATATATCGCCGTCTGAATTTTCCAGTCGACGACTTTCACTTCGCGCGCCATGTTCAATTGCAAATGGCCCATATACACATATAGCGTGACGTCACCAACATGGCGCGTAGAGAGTTGAAGTTTTCGACTGGAAAATTCAGACGGCGATATATGCGTCACTATTTCACAATAGTGTGCAAGATTTTACGGAAGTTTCAGAGGTGGGTGATTCGTAATAAAATTATCTAAAACCCTCGCTGGAGGTGACTGGGGCCGACCTATAGCCCTCATACTCGGGAGGGCTATATATTATTTAGCTAGAATTGTCACTGATGTAAATGGCAATACAGACATGAGATGTATTAGATGAAGTGTTGTTCATATAAACTTTGATACTCACACCATAAATGTTGATCACCATGCATGTGACTTGTTTTCATACACTCTTGTCAACGTTGTCAACCAATGATCCCAACATATTTTATTGCTCCATATAGAGGTTATATGAATAGAGTTTAGTTGTATTTGGACCAGTTGTGTCGAACCTACCATTCATACATGTTATTGTGCTCTATTGTGTTATTCGAGCATGATGATTCCAGGTGAAATGATAACGAATTTGAAATTCGAATTCGGCGCAGTTCAAATTCATACGGGCTCGATTTCCGCGCAGTTGAAATTTATACCAAGGATTTCCGCGCAGTTGAACTTTACGCCAAATTTGCTTACGGGCTCGATTTCCGCGCAGTTAAAATTTATACCAAGTTCACGTTCGGACAGATGAAATTCACACACGCAAGCCTTTTGAAATTCATACATATCAGAATTAGTTCAATCCAGAAGAATCTGCGTGGGGTGAAGCTGCCATGGATTTCCGCGCAGTTAAACTTTATACGGGCTCGATTTCCGCGCAGTTGAAGCCTTTTGAAATTCATACATATCAGACTTAGTTCAATCCAGAAGAATCTGCGTGGGGTGAAGCTGCCATGGATTTCCGCGCAGTTAAACTTTATACGGGCTCTATTTCCGCGCAGTTAAATTTATACTCAATTTACGTTCGGACAGATACAATTCATACACATCAGACTTAGTTCGAGCGTTTCGAATCTGAGTGGAGTACGAATAAGGTAGGATAATGTGCTCTAATATTAACGATTCCATTCCAGCGAAGCGAATCTCCGGGCAGTGAAACATAATTTCCGCGCATTTGAATTTCGTTCTCTCTCGTTTCAAGCGACATATAGTCTACATTTTGCGGATTTTGTTGTCTGTTTCATTAATATCAATATTCTGCTCGTCAGCAAATAAAGAAAACTCCATCAAATAATCCACGCGCAGTTGAAATTAAGCTCCGCGCAGTTCCGCGCAGTTACGCGCAGTTCCACGCAGTTACGCGCAGTTCCGCGCAGTTTTTAGTACGACCCGTCCGTAGTGCGAATTGTGGTGATACAAAAGAAGTTTGTGTCGTTATTGTGTTAGACTGAACTGATATTTTATTAGTGTCACCTAACTGTAGATTGCTCTATTGAAGTCTCTGTTCATAGTAGTATCATTAACACATAATAGTGTATTCCAATAACCTTATTGTTTATTATACGCGTCTATATTTGATTGATCTTATTTCATGTTAGCATGACTGATTTCAAGTCATTCAAAAAATATTCAAGAACAATGATAGTTTCAAAAGAGGTGATTACAATTTCGACATCGTAAACTATCCCTATCTGGACAGTAATATACTAGAGGGACCTGCATATGGCGTATACACTATCTTGCCTAGTAGTATTTGCTAAATCCTGTTTTAAATGTGACGATTAATCAACGTCATTGATTATTGCAGGAACTTATAAAATAAGAATATATCATCAAACGACTCCATTCAAAGTTTTTCCAAATTTGGCGATATAGATCGCATGCTGATAGCAGAATACGAGCGTAGCATGCAAGATCTATGGCGTTACGTTTCGTAACTTGTGTCTAATTTCGCTTAACCCGGGAATAGAGGCCGTATGAACCTATGTATTTCAAAATCCACATAGCGTTCATATGAACAGTCAAATCAAAGCGTAACTGAGATACATCATAATCTAGATAACGACTTTACAACGGAAATCATATGGATTAAGAATACCGACCAGCAATACGGATATGATATTTTTGGAACATCATGATGTCTTGCTGGCATCAATGAAAACTGTTGACCGCTTCTCTCTTGCAAGAAACTAGCCTAGTTTTATGTATACTGTGATTTATTCGTTTCATTTGGTGCTAAATCTATTATATGAATTAGGTCTTTGGATTATGGACGCGGATATTCTTTAATGAACGACGGTTGAATATTGAATGACGGACTAGACGCATGTAATTGCAACTTCTCACTCCAAGTTACAATGTGGAAATGATCGGTCACCTCGATCATCAGATATGACGAGCGTGGTTGCATTGCTTTCCAAACTAGAAAAGTAAATTAGACAATCAAGTTTGTGTTTTGAAGAGGGCTTACAAGGACACTACTGTTTGAGTCCCAACATATGGACGACCGCGAAGTAGTTATATTACCAAACCGTATTCTAAAGAGAAACCGTGTCACATTTGCATGGTCAAGGCGAGTAAGTGTTAAGTTCGACAGATGAATCGGAGAATGAAAAAGTACATGAGGTGTACTTCAGGTGTAGTTCAGTTTATGCACATCTTGACATGAGGTGTAGTTGAGGTGTCTAGTGCACTACCATCTCTACTCGAGGTGTACAGCTCAAGTCTATAAAGCCGCCCATGCGTGCCAATTCCACGAGGTAAAGCAGAGTTGGCTTCGCGGAAAGACGGACTTGCTCTGGGAAATAGAATACACCAAGTTTATGTCCCATGTTTGTGACCTGCTGAACTGTAGGTGTAACATATCTGACAGTAGGAGATATACAATATGATGCCATGAAAATGAGGACAGGTGAATAAGGACAACCATAAATCAACTCAAGATTAACCATGCAATCACACTCGTCATCCGTATAACGGTTTGTCATCAGTTAACTGTTTGCTAAATCAGTTAACTATCTGGGCCATCTAAATACAGCTCTTGATAACTCTCTTCTAGAAGTGGCTCTGGACTACTGCAAGAACAATCCATCATCCTGGTACTCAAATGTATAGTATCCCCAAAATTCTCGGTCCCTATAACAGTATCGGTGTCGTGGCAAAAAGCCAACTTTGTATATGTCCGCTTTTGAACAGAACTGGAAAAAAAGAATTGTTAATGGACCATCGTGTAATCGGTTGCCTGGCAGTCATAAACTTAGAACATATATGGAATTCAAATCTCGTTTTAATCCGGAGATTTATATTGATGTTATCAAAGATAGAGACTGTCGCAGGTCCTTTGCAAGGTTCAGAACTAGCTCTCATGACCTTAATATCTAAAGGGGTAGGTATACCGGAGTGCCTATTAAACGCCGCCTTTGTCCTTTGTGCAAATCCGAGATAGAGGACTAATTCCACTTTTTGACTAAATCCTCTGGTTATAGCATCTCTAGATGTCTCTTACTCACAAATATATCACGGACATATGGCAAGCCAAACTGCTTTTTATTCAAGAATTTCCGATATCGGAATTAAAATTTCCGATATCGGAAATTGATGTCCTTCAATTTCCGATATCAGAAATTGAATTATCGATATCGGAAATTCAATTTTCGATATCGGAGATTAAAATGTTTGATATTGGAAATTCGGAGATATCTCGATCCGATATCGGAAATTGTCACTGAATTTCTGATATCAGAAATTTTGGGTTGCTTTATTGAGGCACGGTCCAAACGATTACTCCCAAGAACGGAAGCATGTGCGTGAGTGGAAAGCGCGCCAATCTCTGCTGCCGTCATGGCAGGAAACATCAGAGCTGTGAAAGCCCTTGCGGTATTACACACAGCTCTTTCCTCAGATAATTCGGCAGATGTTCAGAGAGAGGCTAATGGGGGGGAACAGTTTTCGTAAAGCTTCCAGAGCTTTCATTTCCCATATCGAAAATTCAGTGACAATTTCCGATATGGGGAATTCTATTTCCTATATCGGAAATTGAATTCCCGATATGGGAAATTCTATTTCCGATATCGGAAATTGTCACTGAATTTCTGATATGGGAAATTCTAATTTCCGATATCAGAAACTGAATTTCCCATATCGGGATTTGCAATTTCCGATATCGGAAATTAGCATTTCCCATATCTGGAATTCAATTTTCGATATCGGAAATAGAGGAAATTCGGAATAAAAAGTACTTTGGCTTGCCAAACTGACATGTGCCAACTTCATCAATATGCCAGATAGAGTAAAATTTGTATGGCTTCTTTCTGCCGAGGACATGGTGGTCATTTCTCTGGCAGTTAATTTATTCATCGCAATATTGAATCCGATTTATTCTGTTGGTTTTTTTTTGTTCAATCCTGTACACATTAAACCATCCATGGGTAAAACAGTACAAATAAAGGTTCCATTCTATTCTATTCTATTCGTATATGTATAAGCAAAGCTAATGAACTGGCCAAAGTGAAACATGTTTCACTATGCAGGACGTCACATGTTTCAAACGAGCACATGCTTACCGAAGATAGATCTCATATTGACACTTTAACCCATATGAAGAGGGCACGTGTTTCAAATTGAGACATGAAGCCGTTTCAATATGAAATATGTCCGTACACACATATCCTTTGATGCACTGCCAAATTTGTCGTTCGCAAGTCATCTATATCATACGCGAGACCTTGGCAATTCCGATTGCCTAATGAAATACTTTGAATGATCTCTTGGCTAAATGTGTATTATCAATAGATGATTCCTAATATCATGGCAATCGTTTTAACTGTTCCAAAGTGTGTGTGGCAGAGAATAAGCTCGCGGAGTTGAATCTTCAGCTGATAAACTTGTCTTCATTGTGAAAAGGCGGGAGGAGAGGGGGGAGGGAGCGGGGGGTCAACCTGGATGCGCCTGGAAAGGGTTTTATTTCATTAACTCGTTTTAGCTATGATTGCTCGTTCCTTCAATATGTAGCCGTGCATGTGTCTTCTAAAAGTAATTATTTCAACACATTTCATATGGTATGGGTGTTTACTTCATATTTAAGAATGCCCCCATGTCTTGGACATGTCATTCTTACAATATAATGTCCCTCCAGGATTTTAATACTCATAAATTATTTGTACACACTTTGGTACCCAACAATACAAAACAGCGCTATTCTATGGATAACAACTTCTTCATTGCTATGGAGATAAAAGTATCTCCAACGAAACGTGAGCTCCACAGCAATAAAGATGTTGTTATCCATAGAATATATAGCCAAATGTTATGTTCCGCGACTTCTGAATGCCTATGAGAGAAATAATACCAACCACATTTTTGCTCCAACAAACCTATTCTCACGTGTCCGATTATTTATCGATTCATGAATATCTGTAAAAGATTTGATTTCAATGGGTTAACCTGGATGGAACAAACAAACCCGGCTACATCCATCGACACATATATGTAGATAAATTTTGTGTCTGTTGTTATATACGAGGTGGAAATATAAGTGCAGATGGCGGAGCTGTTCCAGCAGTGAACGCGAATGAATATTCCCAAGTTGCAAGAAGCAGCAGACATGATGTAAAATCTTCCATATATTTCTCTACATTATGTACATGTATCTCAAAACAAGTAATATAGGTTTTTGCCCAATTATAACAGGTTTTTTAAGCGTGTGCCGAAATATTGAGAATTCATCCGATTACTTGTTGTATAATAAATTGAATGATCATACATATTATTATCGAGACAACTGTGTCTGTGTCCTTCTGATATAATTCCTCTGAGAACAACGCAAAATTACTTGGTACTGAATACAGAGTATGCATATGTATACCTTAGAATATATTTCTTACAGGGGGGGAGGGGAGGGGGGGGGGGGGTGAAGGCCAAAACTAGACACAAATATTGTGGGAGGGGTGTCTTTTAGGGCGGAGTGGAGGGGGTGTCGGTGGGTGGGGGAATTGGTTAGAGGGGACGAGTCAGGGATTCGATTATCTTAATAACTTAATACTTTGATACAGAATAATTCTTCAACGTTGGAGATGCCCAGAAAACAATGTGATAAAGTAAAGAAAAGTCAAATGTATAGCATAATAACATCGATATGGACCGCTCAAGCATATCTTGATGCATGAGGGCGATAGCATTGGAAAAAATCATCGAAACGGACAAAAAACAGGGTAGTCCTCATCTACGAGATACTAAGCATCTTCAATATGGAGGGGGCGGGGTCGAAGTGTGGGGTCGCTATACCTAAAGCCCATGTAAATATACATATGAATAATGCGGGTTCTATAAAGTTATCAAGTTGTAAATACTTCGTGTGCTCTCATAAAACAAAGATACTGACAGACTTGATCATAAATATACCGACAAATTTATTTATTGATAACACCCAAGATTATCCCGCGGGCATCGTGCTGCACATTCATTTCCGGATGAATTATTGAAGATCGATATGGCTTCGGTCATACCTCTAGTATACTTGTATGGCACTTCCAGTGTGCATGGTCTCAACTTTCCCTTTTCATTGTCCCCTCTGTTAACTCTGTTCAACCCCACAATAACAATTAGTAATTCGGCAGCTTTACCGGTACATTTTTGTATGTAGTTTTTGCATACCGAAACAAATGTAACTGTTACAGAACCTAAAATTCAGAGTGAGGTGCCCAATTGGCTTTTTCCTTGCTAATTTTCCCTTTTGCCTATCCTTCAACATGGTGCTAAATAGCATTGAAGACAATATTAACCAGCAATTTTTGCGAAAGTTAGAAGACAATCCTTGGGTACAATGTTCATATTGTCTAATTAGAAAGTTATAATGTAAGCTGAATAGCATAGATTCGCAGTTGATAATCTCAGCTATTTAGCGTAGATTCGCAAAACAATTTTCGGACTTTTTGATTTGAGAAAGGGGCAATATATTGTCTAATTAGCAAAGTTATAATCTAAGATAAATAGCGTAGATTCGCATCTGATAATCTGAGCTAAATTCCGAATTTCGGACTTTTCATTGAGAAAGAGAGAATGTATTGTCTAATTAGAAAAGTTATAATCTCAGCTAAATTGCGTAGATTCGCACTTAATAATCTCAGCTAAATAGCGTAGATTCGCAAAACATGTTTCCAGTTTGCGATTTGGGAGAGAGACAATATATTGTCTAATTAGAAAGTTATAATCTCAGCTAAATTGCGTAGATTCGCAATTGATTATCTCAGCTAGGTAGCGTAGATTCGCAAAACATGTTTGCAGATTTTTATTTGAGAAAGGGGCAATATATTGTCTAATTAGCAAGTTATAATATAAGATAAATAGCGTAGATTCGCACTTGATAATAAGTTATAATCTCAGCTAAATTACGTAGATTCGCAGTTGATAATCTCAGCTAAATAGCGTAGATTCGCAAAACATGTTTGCAGATTTTGATTTGAGAAAGAGAGAATATATTGTCTAATTAGAAAAGTTATAATCTCAGCTAAATTGCGTACATTCGCAATTGATAATCTCAGCTAAATAGCGTAGATTCGCAAAACATGTTTGCAGTTTTTGATTTGAGAAAGGGGCAAAATATTGTCTAATTAGAAAAGTTATAATCTAAGCTAAATTGCGTAGATTCGCAAAACGTGTTTTCAGTGGTTGATTTGGGAAAGAGAATATTTTGTCTAATTAGAAAAGCTATAATCTCAGCTAAATTGCGTAGATTCGCACTTGATAATCTCAGCTAAATTGCGTAGATTCGCAAAACTTGTTTGCAGTTTTTATTTGAGAAAGGGACAATATATTGTCTAATTAGAAAAATTATAATCTCAGCTAAATACCGTAGATTCGCACTTGATAATCTCAGCTAAATAGCGTAGATTCGCAAAACATGTTTGCAGTTTTTGATTTGAGAAAGGGGCAATATATTGTCTAATTAGAAAAGTTATAATCTCAGCTAAATTGCGTAGATTCGCAAAACGTGTTTCCAGTTGTTGATTTGAGGAAGAGAATATTTTGTCTAATTAGAAAAGTTATAATCTCAGCTAAATTGCGTAGATTCGCAGTTGATAATCTCAGCTAAATAGCGTAGATTCGCAAAACATGTTTGCAGATTTTGATTTGAGAAAGAGAGAATATATTGTCTAATTAGAAAAGTTATAATCTCAGCTAAATTGCGTAGATTCGCACTTGATAATCTCATCTAAATAGCGTAGTTTCGCAAAACATGTTTCCAGTTTTTGATTTGAGAAAGAGAGAATATATTGTCTAATTAGAAAAGTTATAATCTCAGCTAAATTGCGTAGATTCGCAGTTGATAATCTCAGCTAAGTAGCGTAGATTCGCAAGACATGTTTGCAGTTTTTGATTTGAGAAAGGGGCAATATATTGTCTAATTAGAAAACTTATAATCTCAGCTAAATTGCGTAGATTCGCAAAACGTGTTTCCAGTTGTTGATTTGAGGAAGAGAATATTTTGTCTAATTAGAAAAGTTATAATCTCTGCTAAATTGCGTAGATTCGCAGTTGATAATCTCAGCTAAGTAGCGTAGATTCGCAAAACATGTTTCCAGTTTTTGATTTGAGAAAGAGAGAATATATTGTCTAATTAGAAAAGTTATAATCTCAGCTAAATTGCGTAGATTCGCACTTGATAATCTCAGCTAAATAGAGTAGATTCGCAAAACATGTTTGCAGTTTTTGATTTCAGAAAGAGAGAATATATTGTCTAATTAGAAGAACTATAATCTCAGCTAAATTGCGTAGATTCGCACTTGATAATCTCAGCTAAATTGCGTAGATTCGCAAAACTTGTTTGCAGTTTTTATTTGAGAAAGGGGCAATATATTGTCTAATTCGAAAAGTTAGAATCTAAGCTAAATAGCGTAGATTCGCACTTGATAATCTCAGCTAAATAGGGTAGATTCGCAAAACATGTCTGCAATTTTTGAATTGAGAAAGAGAGAATATATTGTCTAATTAGAAAAGTTATAATCTCAGCTAAATTGCGTAGATTCGCACTTGATAATCTCAGCTAAATAGCGTAGATTCGCAAAACAAGTTTGCAGTTTTTGATTTCAGAAAGAGAGAATATATTGTCTAATTAGAAGAGCTATAATCTCAGCTAAATTGCGTAGATTCGCACTTGATAATCTCAGCTAAATTGCGTAGATTCGCAAAACTTGTTTGCAGTTTATATTTGAGAAAGGGGCAATATATTGTCTAATTAGAAAAGTTATAATCTCAGTTAAATACCGTAGATTCGCACTTGATAATCTCAGCTAAATAGCGTAGATTCGCAAAACATGTTTGCAGTTTTTGATTTGAGAAAGGGGCAATATATTGTCTAATTAGAAAAGTTATAATCGCAGCTAAATTGCGTAGATTCGCAAAACGTGTTTCCAGTTGTTGATTTGAGGAAGAGAATATTTTGTCTAATTAGAAAAGTTATAAACCCAGCTAAATTGCGTAGATTCGCAGTTGATAATCTCAGCTAAATAGCGTAGATTCGCAAAACATGTTTGCAGATTTTGATTTGAGAAAGAGAGAATATATTGTCTAATTAGAAAAGTTATAATCTCAGCTAAATTGCGTAGATTCGCACTTGATAATCTCATCTAAATAGCGTACATGTTTCCAGTTTTTGATTTGAGAAAGAGAGAATATATTGTCTAATTAGAAAAGTTATAATCTCAGCTAAATTGCGTAGATTCGCAGTTGATAATCTCAGCTAAGTAGCGTAGATTCGCAAGACATGTTTGCAGTTTTTGATTTGAGAAAGGGGCATTATATTGTCTAATTAGAAAACTTATAATCTCAGCTAAATTGCGTAGATTCGCAAAACGTGTTTCCAGTTGTTGATTTGAGGAAGAGAATATTTTGTCTAATTAGAAAAGTTATAATCTCTGCTAAATTGCGTAGATTCGCAGTTGATAATCTCAGCTAAGTAGCGTAGATTCGCAAAACATGTTTCCAGTTTTTGATTTGAGAAAGAGAGAATATATTGTCTAATTAGAAAAGTTATAATCTCAGCTAAATTGCGTAGATTCGCACTTGATAATCTCAGCTAAATAGAGTAGCGTAGATTTCAGCAAAACTATGTTTGCGTAGATTTTTATTTGCGTAGATTCGCAAGTTTGCAGTTTTTATTTGAGAAAGGGGCAATATATTGTCTAATTCGAAAAGTTATAATCTAAGCTAAATAGCGTAGATTCGCACTTGATAATCTCAGCTAAATAGGGTACATTCGCAAAACATGTCTGCAATTTTTGATTTGAGAAAGAGAGAATATTGTCTAATTAGAAAAGTTATAATCTCAGCTAAATTGCGTAGATTCGCACTTGATAATCTCAGCTAAATTGCGTAGATTCGCAAAACTTGTTTGCAGTTTTTATTTGAGAAAGGGGCAATATATTGTCTAATTCGAAAAGTTATAATCTAAGCTAAATAGCGTAGATTCGCACTTGATAATCTCAGCTAAATAGGGTACATTCGCAAAACATGTCTGCAATTTTTGATTTGAGAAAGAGAGAATATTGTCTAATTAGAAAAGTTATAATCTCAGCTAAATTGCGTAGATTCGCAAAACATGTTTGCAGTTTTTGATTTCAGAAAGAGAGAATATATTGTCTAATTAGACGAGCTATAATCTCAGCTAAATTGCGTAGATTCGCAAAACTTGTTTGCAGTTTTTATTTGAGAAAGGGACAATATATTGTCTAATTAGAAAAGTTATAATCTAAGCTAAATACCGTAGATTCGCACTTGATAATCTCAGCTAAATAGCGTAGATTCGCAAAACATGTTTGCAGTTTTTGATTTGAGAAAGGGGCAATATATTGTCTAATTAGAAAAGTTATAATCGCAGCTAAATTGCGTAGATTCGCAAAACGTGTTTCCAGTTGTTGATTTGAGGAAGAGAACATTTTGTCTAATTAGAAAAGTTATAATCTCAGCTAAATTGTGTAGATTCGCAGTTGATAATCTCAGCTAAATAGCGTAGATTCGCAAAACATGTTTGCAGAGTTTGATTTGAGAAAGAGAGAATATATTGTCTAATTAGAAAAGTTATAATCTCAGCTAAATTGCGTACATTCGCACTTGATAATCTCATCTAAATAGCGTAGTTTCGCAAAACATGTTTCCAGTTTTTGATTTGAGAAAGAGAGAATATATTGTCTAATTAGAAAAGTTATAATCTCAGCTAAATTGCGTAGATTCGCAGTTGATAATCTCAGCTAAGTAGCGTAGATTCGCAAAACATGTTTGCAGTTTTTGATTTGAGAAAGGGGCAATATATTGTCTAATTAGAAAACTTATAATCTCAGCTAAATTGCGTAGATTCGCAAAACGTGTTTCCAGTTGTTGATTTGAGGAAGAGAATATTTTGTCTAATTAGAAAAGTTATAATCTCTGCTAAATTGCGTAGATTCGCAGTTGATAATCTCATCTAAGTAGCGTAGATTCGCAAAACATGTTTCCAGTTTTTGATTTGAGAAAGAGAGAATATATTGTCTAATTAGAAAAGTTATAATCTCAGCTAAATTGCGTAGATTCGCACTTGATAATCTCAGCTAAATAGAGTAGATGGCTGGGACAGTTCAAGCATAACATCAGAAGAATGACTCCGTTTCAATTTCGATTTTTCCTTTGGTGTGTATTCGGGAAAAGAAATGCATATTTAGAAAGAAGTAAATAAAATGTAGCACTACTGAGAAATGGAGGAAAGTGGTATGGAGGAAAAGTCATATATGCTGAAGAACCTGACATAAAGGGGACTAAAGTAGTTGTAGTATTTTAGACCGTGTTTTTTCTTGCTTTGAGGGAGTTCTTATCGTTGTATTCTTCATCTTTTAAGTTTGCTAAGCCTGTCTGTTCATGAACACGTGACTTCAGCCGAGTAGCAACGAGGAGTGTATTTTAACTTTGCCCTATCTGTTAACCCTCGAGACGACAGCATAGATGCGCATAAAAGTTTTCGATTTTTGATTTCAAAACATCCAATATGCTAATTAGAAAGGTGGTACACTCAATATTTCAACATGTTTTCAAGATTGAACATATTTACAAAGTCCATCCGTATTCATAGACATGCTATGGTGAATACCACTTAGGAGGTAGGCAGCGTTTATAACATACCATTTGGTGGGAAGCGTTGTGAACACAGCTCGCAGGTTATCGTTTTTCTCCTTTTGTAAGTTATAATATAAATCTAACTGAATTCCGTACATTTGTTAAACCAAGAAAAGCTATAGAATGAATGGGGGCTGTAAAAGGATGCATTGCGCCGGTTAGATTTTAAGTTCGTATTAGATAAGGAAGCATTGCCCTGGTTAGATTTTAAGTTCGTATTAGATAATATATGAACTGTTTCACAAATGAAAGATAGGAGAATTTTATGCTACCTAGGCGATAATATGAAATGCGATTGTGCGCAATTTAGCTGATATAACTTGCCAATTATATAAAATATTTTGCTGATCCAGAGAAATGAACACCGGACCTTTTACGAATGGGCACGGAGGAAACCAATATTCTTGGGCATTCGGCCTCGGTGAATGTTTTCTCTGGTCCTTAAAACATCGTATTCACCTCGTTTATAACATACCATTTGGCGTGAAGCGTTATGAAGGGGAATTGCTTAGATTGGCATGTGATTAATCCCACCTATAGATGATTTTCAGAAACGCATACATTCGTTAAACCAAGAAATGCTATAGAATTAATGGAGAATGTAAAACGATGCATTGCGCAAATTAGCTTAGATTTTAAGTGTTATTAGATAATATAATAGCGGTTTCACAAATGAAACATGTGATTGTGTATGCTATCTATAGGTGATATTATGGAATGAGAATGTATGCAATTTAGCTGATAGGCTGTCTGTTCTCTGACCCGTGATTTCAGCCGAGTAGCAACCTGGGAGTCTATTTTCAGTTTGCCCGATCTTTTAACGTGGGAGATTATCTTCAACCAGTGATATGGTGGAAAAGTTCATATATGCTGAAGAACCTCACATAGATGTGAATAAATTATTTGTAGTATTTTAGACCGTGTTTTTCTTGCTTTTAAGGAGTTCTTATCACATAAAATGGAATAAAGTATTTGTAGTATTTTAGACCGTGTTTTTCTTGCTTTTGAGGAGTTCTTATCATTGTATTCTGCATCTTTGGAGTTTGCTAAGCCTGTCTGTAAAGTGACCCGTGACTTCAGCCGAGTAGCAACCGAGGAGTGTATTTTCACTTTGCCCTATCTCTTAACCTTGGAGAAGATAGCATAGATGCGCAGAAGAGTTTTCGATATTTGATTTGAAAACCTCCAATATTGTAGCTAATTACAAATGTGGTAGATTCAATATTTCAACATGTAATATACCCTTTTCAAGATTGAATATATTTACAAAGTCCATCCGTATTTAAGAAAATATGATGGTGAATACCATTTAGAAGATAATCTCAAGTGCGAATCTCCGCTATTTAGCTTAGATTATAACTTGCTAATTAGACAATATATTGCCAGTTTCTCAGATCAAAAGTTCGAAAATTATTTTGCGAATCTACGCTACATAGTTGAGATTATCAAGTGCGAATCTACGCTATTTAGCTGAGATTATAACTTTTCTAATTAGACAATATATTGCTGGTCCAGGAAATTTAACGGGCGCTTTTATTTCATTTTAGAAAAGATTAACCCGTACTTCTGTTGTGACTGATTGAAATCGGCATCACCATTTTATTCATGTCATGCGCAAATACGGTTTAATACGCTCATGTGCGCTTGCGCTGTTCGCGTCATACGGTGACATTAATAAATTCACATCCACGTGACTATCAACATGAAGACGGGGTCAGTTGTAGTCCCAATCTCACGTTCGGCTATTTCCGTATTGGCGGAAGCTAGTGAGTTCTGGGGCTAGATTGTTGTAGTCCCTCAAAAACAAATGCAATAAAAGCGCCCGCAACAGGTGAAGGACATAACGGATCTTGTCGAACTCGATCTAACCACGAAGGGAAATTATTCAGGAATCCATCGATGCGAGTTCAGTGCTATGGAACGGCCAAATAAATTTGTCATACTTAAGTAGGCTTTCGCCAGAGGAAACCGAGCCCAGTGCAAGGAGTTACGCCCCTTCGGCATTGACATGACGTTTACGTAATGTCAGCGTAGATTCGCACTTTATAATTCTCATTTATAATCTCAGCTAAATTGCGTAGATTCGCACTTGATAATCTCAGCTAGGTAGCATAGATTCGCAGAAAATATTCAATTTCGATTTTGGAAACAGGGAATATATTGTCTAATTAGAGAGCTATAATCTACGCTAAATTGCGTAGATTCGCAATTGATAATCTCATCTATTTAGCATAGATTCGCACTTTGTACCGTGGTAAATTGCACGAAATTTTAGAATTGATCTTCAAAATAGCAAGTGCTAATTCGCATCTAAATATATGATAGGATGATAAAAGCCAATCGCGCACCTTAATGATTTTCACTACCCTATATACTGTAATGAACTTTATGATTTACCCATAAATTTCAATTTGAAAACCGATGCTGACATTTATAATTATATTAACTATCAGCTGTTACAAGCCTTGTGATAATGCAGGTAAATTCAACACTGGTTCATTTACTCTGCTGAGCGGCTACGACTTAATCGATCGGTGTTTATATTTCCCGTATGCGTGATCTCGGGTCTTTCGAGGAAAATCAGATGATGAGGTTCCGTTGAAACATATAAGGAAAAAAACGAAAACAACAACACAATAGTCTTGATATAATTAAGAAGAAAAGTTCGTGCACATGAACGCATTTACGTACCTTATAAGAAGAGGATACAGCAAACCAAGCACCATGCGTGTTAGTCCCGTACAATGCGGGCTCTATTCGTCAGTCATTCATCAACTAAGGCCTTAATGGAAAAGTACTGCGGGCTATATCCCTGGGCAGTAATAGTACACCCATGTGACAGTCAGGTAGGCTCTAGCACAATCCTTAGCTCATTTGAACCGCTTCCAACGAAGGGTTATCCCATATTTTAGACATTCGATGTGTACCGGTACACGTTTGAGCATTAGTTAAGTACACCATGCCAATACACCGTCCTGACACCATTAAGGTGCAGGAATGGTTATTATTGTCTCGCATGCTGTTTAGCAGATCTGCTACTTCGCAAATAATTTCTAAAATCAGTGATATTTAGAAAGGGGTGTGCTACTTTGAAGATAATTTCTAGCATTACTGCTAGTTAGCACTTTGACTTGCCTGTTCCCAAATGAAATATATTGTATAATTAGCACAATTGCTAAATATTCCATATTTCTTTCTAAATTGCAGCCAGAAGAAATATTCAATATTCATGATAACTCGCAAACGCAAATTGTCGGACTGCCTCTCCCGAAAGAAAATATATTGTATAATTAGCACAAATGCTAAATATTGAATATTTCTTCTAAATTGCATCCATGATAAATATTGAATATTTCTTCTAAATCGCAGCTCCAAATTGTCCGATTGCCTCTCCTTAAAGAAAATATATTGTATAATTAGCACAAATGCTACATATTTTCAATATTGCAAGGACTGGTGATTAAGGAGGTTTAAGGCAGTCCTACCCCTTATTTGCTGGTCTGTGCAACTCCTCTGACAATAACAGGGATTATTCTATCGTTCTTCCTGGTTAAACAACGCGCATGTGCTGGTATATAGACTGTTTAACCCTATCTGGCCTGGGCTTTTGGGGACCTGTCGTGGCCTACGGCGGGGGGGGGGGCGGAATGGACCCCCTAATTATTTTTCTGACCCCTTGAGCTAGGGGGCTGAAACTTACCACACTATATCCTTGGGTCAAGCTCTACCACAAAATGTAAAAAAATCCAAGATGGCCGACTTGATGACGTCACAGTGACGTCATTTTATAGTAGATTATAAAAGTGCTAAATATTGAATATATTGTCTTTCCCAGACGCCAGCTACATATTTAAGTGCGAATCTTTTCTAATTATATGATATTATAAAGGTGCTAAATATTGAATATATTGTCTTTTCCCAGACGCCAGATAGATACTTAACTGCGAATCTCTTCTAACTATATGATATTATCAAAGTGCTCAATATTGAATATATTGTCTTTCCCAGACGCCAGCTACATATTTAACTGCGAATCTTTTCTAATTATATGATATTATCAAAGTGCTAAATATTGAATATATTGTCTTTCCCAGACGCCAGCTACATATTTAACTGCGAATCTTTTCTAATTATATGATATTATAAAGGTGCTAAATATTGAATATATTGTCTTTTCTCAGACGCCAGATAGATACTTAACTGCGAATCTCTTCTAATTAGATGATATTATCAAAGTGCTAAATACTCAATATATTGTCTGCTCTCAAACGTCACCTACATATTTAAATGCGAATATATTCTAATTAGATGATATTATAAAGGTGCTAAATATTGAATATATTGTCCTTTCTCCGACACGGTGTTACAGATATTTTGATGCGAATCTCTTCTAATTATATTAGATTATAAAAGTGCTAAATATTGGATATATTGTCTTTTCTCCGAAAAGGGTCTTGTGGATATTTAACTGCGAATCTCTTCTAATTATATGATATTATCAAAGTGCTAAATATTGAATATATTGTCTTTGCCAGACGCCATCTACATATTTAACTGCGAATCTTTTCTAATTATATGATATTATAAAGGTGCTAAATATTGAATATATTGTTTTTTCTCAGACGCCAGATAGATACTTAACTGCGAATCTTTTCTAATTATATGATATTATCAAAGTGCTAAATATTCAATATATTGTCTGCTCTCAAACGTCACCTATATATTAAAATGCGAATATATTCTAATTAGATGATAATATAGAGGTGCTAAATATTGAATATATTGTCCCTTCTCCGACACGGTGTTACAGATATTTTGATGCGAATCTCTTCTAATTATAGTAGATTATAAAAGTGCTAAATATCGAATATATTGTCTTTTCTCCGAAAAGGGTCTTGTGGATATTTAACTGCGAATCTCTTCTATTTAGTATAGATTATAAAAGTGCTAAATATTGAATATATTGTCTTTTCCCAGATGCCAGCTACATATTTGGGTGCGAATCTTTTCTAATTATATGATATTATAAAGGTGCTAAATATTGAATATATTGTCTTTTCCCAGACGCCAGATAGATACTTAACTGCGAATCTCTTCTAATTAGATGATATTATCAAAGTGCTAAATATTCAATATATTGTCTGTTCTCAGACGTCAGCTACATATTTATGTGCGAATCTATTCTAATTAGATAATATTATAAAGGTGCTAAATATCGAATATATTGTCCTTTCTCCGACACGGTGTTACATATATTTTAATGCGAATCTCTTCTAATTATAGTAGATTATAAAAGTGCTAAATATTGAATATATTGTCTTTTCTCTGAAAAGACTCTTGTGGATATTTAACTGCGAATCTCTTCTGTTTAGTATAGATTATAAAAAGTGCTAAATATTGAATATATTGTCTTTCCCAGACGCCAGCTACAAATTTAAATGCGAATCTTTTCTAATTATATGATATTATAAAGGTGCTAAATATTGAATATATTGTCTTTTCTCAGACGCCAGATAGATACTTAAGTGCGAATCTCTTCTAATTAGATGATATTATGCTAAAGTGCTAAATATTCAATATATTGTCTGTTCTCAGACGTCAGCTACATATTTATGTGCGAATCTATTCTAATTAGATAATATTATAAAGGTGCTAAATATTGAATATATTGTCCTTTCTCCGACACGGTGTTACATATATTTTAATGCGAATATATTCTAATTAGACTAGATTATAAAAGTGTTAAATATTAAATATAGATGATATTAAAGTAACCCACTTTTCTGCCTACTGCGGAGTTTAGCAAAAATATCTGCACAATATTGCCAAGTATGCTGTATAGCACCATGTTAAAGCATAGGAAATTTGAAAAGTATCTAAAAAAAAGCCAATCCTGCACCTAACTCCCTGACACACAGTCATTCCAGCAAACAATGGGCATACAGGTTGACGTTTATCAGAGATATACCCAATGGTATATGTCAAGACACAGAATGGTGTGTATACATGTGTTTTCTCCGAAGATTGGACAACGTGTAGATGTCTGTAGTGTATAACAATATATGGTGCAATCGATTATCCGGTGGGAGACCTAGTAACCAGATGCCAGATAACCGTATTTTTGTTTAATTCTAGTGACTGAAACTGGTCTCATTACAGGGTCCTAATGGCTATGACTAATGTTCAGGGTCAACAGATTGTAAACCTTCTGGTTGCCGCGGGGTGCAGTCCAGCAGCTTTAAGCCAACAATGAGGGCGATAGAATGCACTGTGTCAGACGGAGAATGAATATGGCAACGAGATAATGTATAGTAATATAATGCTTCATGTGATTGACAAGTTTACTGATAACAATGTTCAGTGAACAGTTCAACGCATGGGGGGGGTTACATTCTCCGATGTCTTATTCATTAGCCTCGGGTATTGTCACATATTACCTGAATTTTGAGACATGCTAATTCGATAGCGCCGTTGAACCACACTAACTTTTTTGTGCTCCACATAAACTCAACCAACTCAAATTCAACTGAACAACTATCGTCTAGACTTCAAGGACACATGTTATGAGGATGAAACATAAACCAGTCTAGTCCCGCGAGACTTCCTACCAGGAGAAAATATCACGAAGGCATGACTTAGTCAAAAGTATAAGATGCTTCTACGAAGGGCCTGTTAATATCTTGATTTTACAGAGAGTCCTACAGTCCACAGACCCGCAAAACAAGAGTTTTGGGGGGTGTGGGCGGTGGTATTAGGGTGAAGTGTCGAAATTTGGGGTCTCTATATATAACCCCATGCTTTATATAAATCCACATCATGGGGTTATATATAGAGACCCCATATTTCGACACTTCACCCTAATACCACCGCCCACACACCCCAAAAACTTGTTTTGCGGACCTGTGCTACAGTCTAAGGTATGCTCATGCTCAACAGAGAGCCATGCCTTTGTGATAGTGAGATCACGACTCTCACGTAAATGGGAGCCATGCCACTATTTTGACAGCGAGGCTCCCGCTTACATAATCGCTGCAAGGAACTTTTCTCGACTTTATTAACAGTCAGCATTCATTTTAAAATGGGAAACACTTGAACGGTGTAGTTACGCTACCACTGTAGGCAACTTCATCTTAAGTATATTCATGACGATATAGCGCATCCTCCCCATAGCGCATGCTCCATTTCGCAGGCTCATTTACCATCCCTGCCTCCAATAGCGGAAGCTGACCTTTACTACGTTAGTAGTATATAGCAAGGATATTGACGGCCCTTGACAAACAGCGCGGGGGGAGGGGGAGGTGACTGTTCCCATTGCGGAGTCCCCCCCTACACAGCGATGACATCACAGCGGGGAACAGCGCAGCGGACGATGACGTCACAGATATCGGCACTTCCGGTCACATGACTTTTTTGGGGCATGTATTCCTCCGCGGTGATGCGGTCTGGCGGTGATGCGGTCGCGGGAAAAAGCCTCCGCTGACAGAAAGTAGTCACTTGTCAACCAAGTGACTTCCAATGTTAATCTATACGAGGAATGCATGTATGGACCCTGAGATCGTTGTAATGATAGGAATGCATGTACTGACCTTCAACATCTGGGACCTTTTCAACGTCATGTGTGACGTTACTTCCGGTGTGACTACATCGGGCGTGACCTTGGAGCGGGGACCTCTTCAACAGCCGGAGTTTCCCAGTGGATTTTCCCACTGGGTTTTTCCCCCGGGACCGGCCGCACGCCTGCGCGGGTTATCCGGCCGCACGCTTGCGTGGGTTATCCGGCCGCACGCAACACCTGGTCTGGCGGTGATGCGGGGAAAAAACTTTCGCGGTTTAGCAGTCCCAAAGACGTGACCTTGGACCCTGGGGTCTTAGAGTTTAGACGTGGATGATTAGTACTGACCTTCAACATCCGGGGCCTTTTCAACATCCGGGACCTCTTCAACATCCGGGTTGTTACATCCCGGTTGTTATATTCGGAGACCGTAGAACATGCGATGAGTGAGTGAGTGAGTGAGTGAGGGAGGGAGGAAGTGAGTGAGTGAGTCAGTGAGGCATGTCCAACGCCCGTGAGGCGTGCCCAACGCCCGTCTTAACGCATGGATGCACTAACGATGGTGAGTGAGTGAGTGAGTGAGTGAGGGAGTGTGTAAGTGAGTGAGGCATGCCCAACGCCCGTGAGGCGTGCCCAACGCCCGTCTTAACGCATGGACGTACTAACGATGGTGAGTGAGTGAGGGAGTGAGGGTGTGAGTGAGTGAGTGGTCATACAAGGTCGTTTGTACACCATTAGCCTCAGTCTGTATCCACCCTCTGACCGGGTACCATGTCAAGTACATGTCCGTTCTGTCAGAAGACACTCTCTCGTCGCGACAATATGCTCAGACATATGCGTTTAATGCATAGACAAGAGACACCACCGAGTCCCGCTATAGGTCCACCAAGTAGAGTAGAACATCCCTATACGATAACGGTGAGCGGCCCTACGGGGTGCGGAAAGACGTCCTGGGTGATGAAGCTCTTAGAGGAGGGTGTGGCAACCCCAGCTCCGACACGCATTGTATGGTGTTATAGCCAGTGGCAGCCCGCCTGCGAAACTACGCGATTACAGAATGTGAGTTTCGTCCCAGGAATTCCTCACGACATAGACGAACCGTATTACTTCGATTCCGACCACACCAACGTGGTAGTGCTCGATGATCTGATGAGTGCGGCCAAGGACAATTCGAAAATCGCCGACCTATTCAGAAAAGGGCCCCATCATCGCAATGTGTCCGTCATCTATTTGACTCAGAATCTCTTTCCTCAAGGGAAGGCGTCCAGAGATATTGCCTTGAACTGCCAATACTTTGTGTTGTTCTCCAACCCCATCGACAGAACACAAATCCGTGTGTTTGGTAGTCGAATCTATCCTCAGAACATCGACCATTTCATGCAGGCGTTTCCAGGGGCGACAAGTCGTCTGTACGACTATCTATTCCTAGATTTGAAAGCTCATACCCGCGAAGATCGCCGGCTGACGACCACCTGTTACCCGGCGAGGCATCACCGCAACGCGCCATATACACCTACACCATCCACCGAGTCCACATCTGGCAGACCAGCAGAAACCCGCCCCCGTACAGGGGGTCCCCTTCATACCATCAGTGCCGGAATATCACCCAACCGTGAAGGACCAACCCAAACAAGGGAATGAACATGTACAAGGGAATGAACATAATGTGAACTCGAGGCTATGGAAGGATTTGTTCAAAGAAAGTATGGACGCCGAGGTGGGCGACACGTTGGAGGCCTCAGGAAACAAGTTTTACCGCAAAGGGTATTCGAAAGAGGAAGCCGCAATTTTAGCCCATAACACATTGGCACCCAGACTATGACGGGTTCACGTCAGCAGCATGCAGACTTCCTGACCCATATAAAATTGCTGGAGAAGGACCCGGTCCATATGGAAATCGAAAGAAAAGCGTCGATGTTGAAAACCTCGGGCATGAACTGGAAAGCGGCGTATGTCAGAGCAATAGCAGAAAAGAAACATTTGTTCGAACGCATCATTAAGATCAAAAGCGTCCCACTATAACTAGACCACACGGCACCAGTTCCCTCATTCCACCATGAGCACTGCAGAGTCCAACTTGTTTGAACCCGACAACGAGGATATTCTAGCCGAAACGTTACGTCAAGACAATGTCGATGCTATTACTGATACAGCTCAAGGTGCATCCACCGTTCAGCAAAAACGCATGCGTTCTCATCTTACCACGCTCATAGATGACATCCAATGGATGACACGCGTATGTCTTCTGCTGCATAAGAAACATATAATACCGAATGAGAATACCAACACAACTACCCGTGCCCAGAATCTGCTGACCCTGCATAAGGCATTTCAAACCTTCATGGCGACCCAGCTGGAGACGGGAAATTATCTTCTTCACCCTCCATCTTCTTCACCCTCCAACATAATGATGTCCGTCCAGTGATGATCCATAATGCATAACGCGTCGAGATAGGTATTGAGACGGGCGTTGAGACGGGCGTTAAGACGGACGTTGACGGGCGTTGAGGCAGACGTTTATGGGCGTCACTGCATTTCGATGAATTAGTGTCAATTTCATGAAAATCAGAGCTTCTGAGCTAATTCACCACGGCGTTGAAGCGTTAAGCTAAACGTTGACGGGCGTTACTGTCTATAAAAGCAAGTGTATTTCCAAAACACGCACAGTCGACGTTCAACCGTCAACATGGCTTACACTTGCTTTGAGTGCGAACGCACGTTCACCAGACATTACGATATGATGCGACACAAGAAGACTTTCTATCCAGACTCCGAGGCACAAGAAGCCGAAACTGATACCGAAACAGAGACTGCTGAGAGTGTATCGACTGATACCGAATCCGAGATTGCTGACAGTCTATCTACTGATACGTAGAGCTTGACTTCAGCTAGTCAGCCTACATCCCAGAAAAGTGAGGCAGAACCTACCTTCTGGGATCGTATTGTGCATGAAGCTATCAATACTCACGCTGCAGCGATCGAGGACGCGGGACAGGATAACTTACAACAGGCGTACACACAAATGCGCTCCTGCATCAGGAAAACAGCCATGGTAATCTATGAACAGTATACCTTACTGCCGCTTGAAATGAAAGGCGACCCCACGCACAGGTCCATCATGAAGACCAAGCGTCACTTGGAAGAGGATATGGGGCTACCACCCACCGAGGCCCTGGAAAATGCGATCAGAATGCGCAAACAACTGTTTCAGGACATGCTACCCGAACAATATCCTGAACTACCCGACGATGCTTAGGTCACACCGAGCAAAGATGGAACTTTTTGAAAGGACGGCTTCTAATTGGACAAGTCTTCTCGAATTGTAAACATACACAACGCGGCTCCCCCAGCGTGGGTATGATGTAACATTGGGGAGAATAAAATGATTGATCTCTCATCCTTGTTGTTATTGTTTTTCTCTCATCTGTCTATATCATGGCGTCAAGGCGATATGCTACGGCGTTAAAGCGTTGACGGGCGTCACTGCATTTTCAATGAATTAGTGACAATTCCATGAAAATCATAGCTTTTGGACTAATTCACCAGGGCGTTGAAGCGTTGAGCTTGGCGTCGGATGATATATATATTATCCGGATACTGTGTTGTTCCCGCAAGAGTACATGTACATGGACAAGGCACATGTACATTGGCAGAGTATATGTACATGGACAGATTACATGTACAGGCATATAGTACAGGGTGAGTGAGTGAATAGAATTTAACGTCGCTTTCAACAATATTTCAGATACATAGCGACATGGACAGAGTGTATATACATGAACAGTACCCGGATGTTCCATGATTGACTGGATGGTTTTCCATGTTAATTATAGGCCATGATAGGACACTGATTGGCTGGATGGTTTTCCATGTTAATTATAGCCCATGATAGGGACACTGTGATGGGCTGGATGGTTTTCCATGTTAGTTATAGGCCACAAGGGAATAGTGGTGCATCTCTACCCCAAACACACCCCCCCCCCCCCCCCAAATAACCACTTTACTAACTACACCCAATTGCGCATGCGCAGGTTGACGCGACTTGCAATAAAAACACGCCATTCTGACTCTACCCCACAAAAGCTTCACTTTGACACCGCAGACGACCCATTTGGACCAATAGTGGTCCATCTATACCCCAAACACACCCCCATGCTTTGTATACTATGGCCAAACTGCGCATGCGCAGAATATTGAAACGGACAATACATTAGTCCAATCGGGTGCTCCTCCACGCGAGCTTCAAAATAAGACCTCATACGACACCATCGGGCCATTAGGGGCTCACCCAGACCCTAAAACGTCCACCCAGCACTATTTACCCACTACACATGCGCGCAGTGACTTTTTCAAAAAATTTCACCGCTTAACTTCGAGACCCCTCCCATCGTGTTCTACGTGGTGAGACGTGAAAAACAAGACCAGACAACCATATCGCAATGAACATGTGTGAATTTCCTAGTATGGACCTATCCCCCTGAACCAGTATGAGCCTATGGGCCTATCCATACCTCCGTGAACTTTTCGAAAAATTTCACCGCTTAACTTCGAGACCCCTCCCATCGTGTTCTACGTGGCGAGACATGAAAAACAAGACCAAACAACCCATATCGCAATGATCATGTATGAATTTCCCAGTATAGACCTATCCCGCTGAACCAGTATGGGCCTATGGGCCTATCTAGACTTCCGTGAACTTTTCAAAAAAATTCACCGCTTAACTTCGAGATGCTTCCTATCGTGTTTTAGGTGGTGAGACGGGGAAAACAAGACCAAACAACCCATAGTCAAAAAAAAAAAAAAAAAAATGACCATGACTTGATAGGCAGGCCCCGATAAGCCGGAGACCGATATTACCACTTTTGGACATGGTTGATAGGGGTTTCCCCTATTTTAGGGGTAAAATCCGTGTTCCGCTTTTTATATTTTCGGGCACAATTCCTAATTTTACATGCACAATAAGCCGGGGGACCGATATGAGACCTTTTGGATAGGGTTGATAGGAGTTTTAGGGGTAAAGTCCGTGTTCCGCTTTTTATATTTTCGGGGACAAATTGTATTTTTACATAAACCCACCAATAACTTGATGACCCTGGTGGCGCGCTTCACTTTGATACCTCACTCGACCCAATCGATGCACTAGGGGCCCCTCTCGCCCTGAAGATTGCCGAACATTTCCGATGATTCTCACGAAAGCCCACGTATTTGGGACCACTAAACCGCGGAAGCTTTTTCCCCGCATCACCGCGTCCCGCGCAGGCGTGCGGCCGGGCCCGGCGAAAAAACACAGTGGGGAAACCCACTGGGAAACCCCGGATGTTCAAGATGTCCCAGCTCCAAGGTCACGCCCGATGGAGTCGCACCGGAAGTGACGTCACATATGATGTCATCCGGATGTTGAAAAGGTCCTGGATGTTGAAGGTCAGTACATGCATTCCTATCATTAGAACGATCCCAGGGTCCATACATGCATTCCTCGTATAGATTAACATTGGAAGTCACTTGGTTGACAAGGGACTACTTTCTGTCCGCGGAGGCCACGAATCCGGTCCAAAAATCTGACTGGTGGCTGGGGTATTATTAGACCCACAGCGAAGTGGTTGGATAAAGCGTGAGATTTTAGCAAAATTAACAGCGACCGTTTAGTATTCGAAGGGATTAGAGAACAAATTTTGCAATCAGTTTATGAACCTTACTATATATAACAACACAATGGTGGAAGTTAACCAAAGATCTATTCACTCTTAACCCAAAAATTAAAATAATTATGAGCTGCTTTGACGTTTAATAATGAACGACTGGTGAATATTTGACAAGGGAGACAATTCATATTGCTTCGTTTCACAGTTGATTGTGAAGAAATAATTCACCAGTTTCTCGCGGTCTTACACAGAGTTATCACTCATTAGGTGTCATATACGTTGGGTAGCTTAGTACTATTACCGAAAGACTAATCTGCGCAGCTTAGCGCGGTCTTTCGATGGAAACAGTTAATAGTGGCTGCCCGGAAAATAATACCCAGAAATCCTACGCGCCTGCTCACCCCCCAAACATTGGCGTGGGGGGGGGGCTACCATTTTCCCTAGAGCCTCTTCTCGTATTAGGGAGTCTCTCGGGAATAGAATGGCATGACTCTCTGTTGAGATTGAAACACAATGAGATTCCACGAAGACGACCATCATCTCTAATCATGGCTCGTCGATATATTAAATCCGTGCCATGACGGATATCCTATTGTGTGGTTATGATGGCCTTCATACGACAGTTAGTTATCGTAGATTCTTTGGGCATAAAGAAATAACACTTCCTACAAGAAAGATGGTGAGCTGCCAACAACTGGCTCGGACTGTTTACTGTTACGACATTGACGGTTTACAACACTCCGTTACGACATAGTGAATACCGTTACATCTCCCTCTTATTAGCTTGTTGTTATTATGTAAGAACAATGCTGAGTTTCCCGACTGTAACGATAATGTTTCAATAAAACACAGTCTTTCAATAAAACACTGTCTTTGGAATGAGTAGTCCTTTCACATCCATTTGTGACCATCTCAGAATGCAGAGAACTGAACACGAAACTGTGAATACTGAATGTAAATTCTTAAGCAACGTATTTACACATTTTCCGCGTGAACCAAAAGTCATCAACTTAACGACATGCTCTAATCTTAGTCATGTTCTCAAATCTGATATGGTGATATATAAAGAAATTTACTGGCCATTGGCATTAATCTTTTGACTATTCTTCACACACAGTTCTTGTAGATAAACATCATTCGACTTAAGTCTTCATACACAGTTCTTGGAGATAAACATGATCTCTCAGTTGATGCGATTGCATCTTAAGCACTCCAATATCGGAACAGTTTAATGATACACAAAATCACTGTCAACCGGTTTCCTAATCACACGCCCACTCCTAGTCATTTGAGTGGGAACACCACTCTGTTCTGGTTGATGTCTCACCGGATCAGGCGCTGTACACATGGGCTTAGTTGCACATGCTTCTGTTTCTGACCTCTCTGGGACAGTTAGGCTATCAAGATGTTTATCACGCGTAACTGTTACAGGCTGGTTTATAACCATCTCCTGCTGCACTGGTTTGAAGATCTCAGGAGTTTGACGAAGATGCCTCCTGTTTCTGCGATAAACTCTACCGTTCTCAGTTCTGATTTTGTATGACCGAATATCAACCTGATCTTCGATCCGCGCTCTGACCCACACTTTCTTATTCACGGGTGATCTCACTCTCACAATTTGACCCTGTTTCATAGGTCTGAGCTCGGTCACTCGCTGATCATAGTAGAAGGATTGCTTTGCCTTACGTTCCTTCAGCTTAGTTTTTACACCAGAAATTGTCTTAGGTTTGAGAAGATTTCCCGATGTTGGAACGATGCCTCGAACCCTCCTGCCGAATAGACGCTGAGCTGGAGAACAATCTAGCCCCTCAGTCGGTGTGTTCTTCAGCTCGAGTAATGCCAAGTAGGGATCGGATTTGGCCATTGTTGCGCGTTTCATGAGCATCTTGGCGGACTTCACAGCATTTGACTGGGGATATCCCGATGAACTAGTTATGTGTGTAAAGTCATATGTTCGTGCAAAATCCTGGAACTCCTCTGAACTGAATGGAGGCCCATTATCGGACGTCACTTCGCGGGGAATTCCGTGTCGCGCGAAATATGTTTTCAACCTTTTGATAACTTCCGTGGCCGTTAAACTGTCTACGTGATCCACCTCATAGAAATCTGAAAAGTAGTCCACACAGACGATGTAGTGCTTGTTCTGGAACTCAAAAAAGTCACATGCTACCTTGTCCCAAGGACGATCGGGTATCTCGTGGGATATCATGGGTTCACGTGACTGCTCATTTTGGTGACTATTGTATGCATCACATTGCCGAATATGGTTTTCAATGTCCTCATTCATATTCCGCCAATAAACCACTTCCCTGGCTCGGTGAACTGTGCTTTGCACTCCCAGGTGACTGGTATGCAGTTCAGAATACATTCACGTTTGCTTCCTAGCACCACCAGGCGCTCACCCTTGAAGATGAGACCATCTTGAACCACTAATTCTTCTCGGAAAGTGAAGTAGTTCCGGATACTGACAGGAACGGCCTCTAGTGTTTCAGGCCACCCTGACTGAATTACTTTCATTAGCTCAGCCATTACCGTGTCTGTTGCCGTACCATCACGGATCTCCTTCACACTGGTCTCGGATATTCTCTTATGGACGCGGATATTCTCTAATGGACGACGGCTGGATTATGAATGACGGACTAGACGCTTGTAATGCAGAGATACTCAACCATGTTGATCTGTTCAACTTCCTGCTCAAACTTTGAACGACAGTTTATTGTCATGATTGTGTCTCGATCAGTGGTAGCACTCGTGCTACCATCACAAGGAAATGCCCTACTCAGTGCGTCCGCTGAGTACCTGGCTTGTACACGATTTCATAGTCAAACTTTTGCAGGCGCAGTAGCATACGCTGTAACCGTTTCGGGGCACTCAGCAAGCTTTTCTTTTGAATCGAGACCAACGGCTTGTGGTCCGATTCAATGAGCACTTTACGCCCATAAACATACGTTTCGAACCGTTCTAGAGAGAAGACAATCGACAATAGCTCCTTCTCTATCTGAGCATCATTATCATGAGGTATCGACTCCAAATTATGGCCTGGAACTAACAAACTTCCTCGTAAGAACCAAATCCACTGCTGACGGAAACTGGCCCATCCATCATCTTCGGCCACGTATAAATTTTCACAGTTTCTCTGCTCTGGCGCTTCTTCTAGCTGGCGATATCGAGGTAAATCCTGGACCACGCAGAGTATATAATTATAAGTTTCCATGTGGAGTGTGTCAGAAACCAGTTAAAAACAACCAGCCTGGCATTAAATGTGATGGTTGTGGTCTTTGGTCCCACCTCAAATGCCTACCAAATCTCGATGAACTGGAATATAATCGACTGTCAAATTGTACGGATGACTGGTACTGCCTTCCCTGCCAGCTTCCCACTTTTACAGAATCATTTTTTGACGTCACTGATGCAGATGAGACAGTTGTATCAACAGTGCAATCCAACACATCTATTGCTAGTATAACTGATACTGGTGATATAGACTTTTTAACCAAATGTGCACAATTACGCAGCAGTAAACCAAAAAATGCCCTCATCTGCTACATAAATATAAACAGTATCCGCCACAAGTTGCATGAATTAAAGCCTATGATCTTCAAGCTAAATGCTATAGCTTTTATTATTGCGGAAACTAAATTAGATGAGAGTTTCCCAACTGAACAGTTCTATCTAGAGGATTACCATCCACCCATTCGGGAAGATAGAACAGGAAATGGTGGCGGTCTCTTGTGTTATATACGGTCAGATATACCAAGGCGACAACTGAAAAACTATGGAATAAACCACATAGAATTAATTGCATGTGAAATTTTCTTGGAAAAATCTCCATGGTTGCTACTTGCTGCTTACAAACCGCCATCGATGTGAAACGAACTTTTCCAGGCAGATGCCGAAAATATATTAGAAAAGGCCCTGTCTCACTATGAAAATGTTTTACTTATGGGAGACCTGAATTTCGACATGCTGAGAGAAGACAAGAAAAAACCACTTTGTGATATTATGGATCTGTTTTGTCTTGAAAATATGATCTCTTCACCAACCTTCATCTCCTCATCAGGCCCATCACTTCTAGATGTAGCACTTACAACTGTGCCAAATAAATTCTCCACAAGTGAGGTGATTGATATTGGCTCTAGTGATGGTCACTCCATGATTGTGTCTGTGTTGAAAACCAAACTTCCACGGCTACCACCACGAAAGATTTCCTACAGGTCTTACAAATCCTTTGATGAGATTTCTTTTAAGTCCGATTTATCGAAGGTACCCTTTGATATATGTGATATTTTTGATGACCCAAGTGACTCTCTCTGGGCTCAACAAATCCTCATAAATGATGTACTCGAGGAACA